>JBBPRS010000313.1:0-24714 GCA_038093155.1 Boletus huronensis
GGACGCGTCTTGGTTTTACCACTGGGGGGCGGGGTGACGCGCACTTCACCACCAAGTCTAGGGCCGCTGGATACAGTCACCGGCGAGCCGTCACCCAAAATTACACCACCAACAAGACCTAAACCAAACCCGAGGCCAGGCTTCGCATTCCTCGCTCGACTGACTGCGGAGGCGAACTCCTCGTCAAGATCGGTTAGCGAACTTGTGCGACGGAGGGAACTGCTTCGACTAGGTCCAATGACACGTGGACCACCGGGATAGAGGTATGATTGATTAGACACGGCTCCATCGTCCGTGGTACGCGTGTGGTGAGGGAACGACGGAGCACGTGATAGCGATCCGGTGCTCGAAGAGTCCGAGAATGTATGCAGGTCCGACAGGCTGGGAATTGTGTGCAGAGGCGGCACAAATACAGTCGACGCTGATCCGGAGCCAGCGTCAACGCCAGAGGCGCTGGTGGTACTCGTCATGGTGCGGATTGTTCTGATCGAACCCGTAGGAGAGCCGGGCTCTGAACGGCTCGGTAACGTAACAGAGCGATCCAACGCTTCCCTGCGAGAGATCATCAACGAAACGAGACTTGTAAAAGTAAAAACATAACATACCAGATGGCACTAACCCAACGGACTCTCTGCCTTGCACTTTCTGCAGCCAGCCGTTCGACGCCGTCACTGTACAGAAGCTGGAAAGGACATAACAACTCCATCAAAGGAGGACAGTCACCCTCAGCGATTTGAGCGCGAGCGGCGATCGTCCCGACATCTTCTTTCGCACTGGGGTGGCTCGGGGAGGGCACTGAGCGCACTTCAGTACAGTTGAGCAAATCCAATGTTACGACACCTCTGCCCCCGCCGCGAGCAATCCAAGATAGTAATAACATGTGTGGGTACAGCAACGCTTCACAACGTTGCCAGCGATACGGAGGTCCGGAATGCACGTTTAGGTACCACAAATCACCGATGCGGAGTGGCTGGGAGTTATGGTTAGCGCTAACGAAATCAAGGACACGCTTGCGCAAACCTCTCGACTGTCCCGTGCGTAAGCACCCAACTCAGTCATATCAAAGGGTGGAGGGATAATGCTGCTGTTGACGCTCTTTGGGGTTGTCGGTGGATTGTGGGCGTTACCTATATTCTCCGAAGTGGTTTGCTGGCCCCTCTCGGCCCGCGAGGCACGTCTACGAAGACCAAAGAGACCTTCAGGCTTTACTACCAGTGAAATGGATGACTCAGTGGACGACTGTGCAGTTTCTCCCAAAGCAGGTGTGCGCTCTTTCCACGCTGCGACGAGGTTGCGGACCGACATGAGAGGGGAACGCGGAGATGTTTGTGGTCGGCGTAAGGGCGAAACCGTAGGCGAAATGGCAGAAGAAGCTGTCGCGCCCCTTGCTTCCGCGAAGGTATTGGAAAACGTACTCGCGAAGTCGCTTGGGCTCAGCTGCGTGCCACTCCTGCTAGTCGTCGCCGTTGGCCCCCTAGTGGGTGGCGCTAAAAGAGACGAAGACGACAAAGCATCTGAGACGGAAGACGCAGAGGAAATAGTCGAGCCAGCCTTGCTCTTCGCCGGGGACGATGGGCGGGAACCATATCCAGTAGACATCCCATAGCCGGTTGTCGTATACCCATAGCCAGTCGTACTGCTCATGTACGGTGTAGACTGGCTGGGCGGGAAGAACGGACTATGGGTTCGATTTCCGGGCATTGAGGACGCACGAGAGTGACCGAATGAAGTATCGGAAGGTGACGCTCGATCTTCGAAAAAAGCGATGAGATCGCCCGTTCTTCTGCCGACTGGCCGGTCGGAGGTCAAATCTGTGACAGAGCGACTGTGAAAATGACCAGGGGAAGCGGTACTGATACGATTGGCGGAAAGCAGGGGTCCTTCAGGAGTTGGGTTCGCGGGTCGAGCACCATCGCGTATGTAGGACACGGGACGTGAGGGGACGTTCTCTGTACGTTCTGAGATCGTGCTCAGGCGGTTTCCTTCGCGGTTATAGATGGAATATGTATCAAGACTAGTTGAATAGGATGGGGTTGTCCCCGTGTAGGACGACGGTCCGGAGCCACGCGACCACTCAGTGAGCATGTCCTCGGTACTGTCGAGTTCGTTGTCAAGGTCGTTCAGAGCTTCCTCTACCTCGGCCCTTTCTTCCACGGAGTTTTCTTCGTTGTACGAATCGTAGGAAACGCCAGACCTGGTTGGCGAGACATTGACACGCCGCATGCGGCGATCCGATGTGGCACCCTCGCTGTCTGAGGAGGCGAGAGGTGTGTCTGGAGTGGCTCATCGCATCGAATGAGTGCAGCACAGCAAAGCGACGCACCAGAGCTCGTGTAAGAGTATCTTGATGGAGAGAACATGGATTGTGAGTGAGTAAAGGAGGAAAACGTTGCGGTCCCGAAAGGGGGGGACCTGGGGTCAGTACTAGAGCTATAGCTAGACATTGGTCAGTACATCGCCAGGGGTATACAAACAGATCGCTCGGGCTTGCTGTCGAGGTCTCGACGGAAACTCAACCAACACGAGTTTAGGGTAGACTTGCTCGCGGTCGCGTCGAGTCACGTGATCGTCCCTCACCCATTACGTAACAAATTCCCACTCCGTCGTCCTCGTCGGGCGACACAGCGACGAAGACGACACCACCATCATGGCCGACGATATGGACGTTGACCCGCCCGCAACGGGATCGGGAAAGAACGCAAAGGACGACGGAAAGGACAAAAAGAGATTCGAGGTCAAAAAGGTAGTCTTACCATCGCTCCCTATCATCTCCCTCTCAGATCCTGTCTAGTGGAATGCTGTAGCGCTATGGGCTTGGGGTGCGCATGTTCGCCCTTGCCTCGCTGGATAAGCCTCACACAGACACAGACATCGTGGTCGACAATTGTGCCATCTGCCGCAACCATATCATGGATCTTTGTGCGTGCTTTCTCGTCGCATTCTAGATCTAACCCCCTGTCCCTTGTTAGGCATTGATTGTCAGGCAAACCAAGTGTCCGCGTCAACAGACGAATGCAATGCCGCCTGGGGCATTTGTAACGTGCGCACTTTCCCTCCACCGCCTTCACTCGGAGCTGACCCAGCCCCAGCATGCCTTCCACTTCCACTGTATCTCGCGGTGGCTCAAGACAAGGAACGTCTGCCCATTGGATAACCGCGAATGGGAGCTACAGAAGTGAGTCTTATTTCTCAAAGATCCGCTTTCGACGTTTAACCATGTGATGCCTGTTTCGCAGATACGGTCGCTGATTCGTTTTCACCGTCCTTTCCCGGAAGCTGTATCATAAATGTCTGTTGTCCCTTTAAGTGTACCAATCTTCTCCCGCCGTGTCGTTATATCTGATCAGTTACTTCCTCGAGAGTTCTCATCAACCGTGAGCCCGAAGTTGGTGCATAGCCTTTCCGCTGAGACGAAACCAGACGGACATTCGACGCAGTTATTGGCTATATTGTATAAGGAGGTACCACCTAAATGCGAAGAATCGTTACGAGTGATTCGGAAGCTTCTTCGTGTGCATGGTCCCACAAGTCGGACAAGAGGCAGAAGATGCGACACACGACGACAAAAATGCACTCATATTTGCAAACCATTCTCCAATGGCCGGGAGCGTGCCGACAACATCCGTTCGAGCTCTTCCCGTAGTACCTGATCTTGGAGAGGAAAGATAGGCCACGATTTTTCCCATCTCACCTCGAGTAGCAAGCTCCAGTTTGGCGATGGCGTCGGTAAAATATGAGAGAAGTCTTTCACATCAAGATGCTTGCTATCCTGTGGTTACGGACCCATGTTAAGATCACGCGATCCCTGATTAGCAGACGGAAAACGGACTACTGACCTGGAGGGACC
Organism: Boletus huronensis; assembly: GCA_038093155.1. Lineage (NCBI taxonomy): Eukaryota > Fungi > Basidiomycota > Agaricomycetes > Boletales > Boletaceae > Boletus > Boletus huronensis. The sequence goes on from JBBPRS010000313.1 coordinate 3,848, forward strand.
CCCCGCGCACAAGACTGCTTGGATAGGTTGCAAATCGAATGCCCGAACAGTGCTCAATGATCGGGTCTGATCCACTTTCAAGATACACGTCAACTGCCGTCGAGTCGTGCATGCGGAACTAGAAGCAACAGTTAATGTTAGTCGGAAGTAATGAGGAACGAGAAATATATGTTACCTGATGACAACCAACCACGATCACAGAATCCGACAAATCGTGAAGAATGATACTGCCGGCGATCTGTGGCAACAAAATGATGGACCTAGAAACCCGCTTTACATGGAGCGCAGTGACCTCTGTGTGATCTCCATCTCCGAGGAGCAGATTCACAATACAGTTGTCAAGATCAGATATCGAAACTTCCGCTGAGGTGTTAGGAGAGCGAACATCGAGGATGGTCAAATAGCGATGAGAGAATGCGGCCAAGGTCTTTGCAGACTCGATCAGGGTTGACTGTGATTTTATGGGAGGAGGCGCGACGACCGATGCATGTTCAGTTGACAGCTTCGTTTTCGTGGCCTTGCGCTGGAATGAAAACTTGGGCGCACTAGCTGAAGCCCCGCGAAGCTCTTCGATACCTTTCTCTAGCGTCTTGAGTTGCTGTCTGATAGGATGACTGGAAACCCTCCTGTCGGGATAGCGCACGACTTACGAATTCGCACTTCCTCTGATCATAACTCGGCAGACTCCCAGTAGCATCACTGAGACTTTTGGTCAAACGCGAGAGATCCGACGTCACGGTCTCCATCATGACTGGAGGAACATCGAGGCCACTCTTCAGTGCATCCAGCCGGGATGCCAGCTCTGCGAACTCCTGCGTCAGATTACAAGGGGTAGGACGTAAGGCAGAGCAGACCAGAGGCGGTCGCATTGAAATCCACATAGAATTTCTGTGCGAAGGTCCACTTGGGTTCATTGCCAGACATCGCTACCAAGAGCAACGTTGCCGAGCGTTGTGAAAGAGCTCCTGAACGTTACTGAGCACCGAGCACCGGCAATATTCCGTGTAGGTGTTCAACGTTCAACTTAGAATGGCAGTGCCTCGCGTTTCAATCTAGCTATACTACTGACTAGTGCGGCGCTGCCCTTGTGCCGATGACTCGGTAAAACAAGGCTACTACAAGTAGCAGACTCCACGCTTCTTCCAAGTTCCAACCTACTCATCATAATGGCCGAACTTGAAGCCGACGCTAGCATTGCTGGCTGCTGTGGTTGGTGCCAATTACTTATATATCCGCGCCCTAATCTACACGCTAAAATTACTTTTCAGGTATCTGCATCTACTCGGCTCTTGCAAGTTGGTGTATCATTCGTGAGTTTAGACTTTCCACCGCCCAATGTCGCTGACCCTGAACACTAATTGTCGCAGATCCCTTTGGTGCTGATGTGCGCTGCTGCGGTGGCCCACGGGGATGCTGTGGCAGTTGCTGTGACTCTTCATTCAACGAAGATGACTTTGACGAACGGATGAAGAAGGAGCAAGCAAAAAATGGTGCCAATGCAGAACCTGTCGACTCCCAACCTGTACCGTCGCACGGCATGTCTCAAGTTACAGACGACCCAAAATTGACCAATGTGGAGGCCTGACGACTTGGCGTATACTACACTCGTCTAGCTTTGCATTCGCTCACCTACAACTTTTAATTAGACATATAGTTCTTCGATCTCGATACTTGCGGGATATCAGTACACGTTTTCGTTCTTGGATATAGCTGACAAGTGACTCTCGGAGATGTGGAGTACCGATATACTACTATACTCAGCAGGGTTACTCAACGCCAACTTTACTCGGGAGTCCAGAGCATCTTCCATGAGTCAAATAACCACGAGCATGACACGATGCACGGCATTTGAGCAGTGAAATTATACAATGGAAGCCAGGGCCATATAGCATTCGTTCGAAGTTTTCCGAGACTTCCATTCGACCGTGTTTGGTTGCGGCCGGAGTCACTACCAGGCGCTCGGGATCCCATGTCAGAGCCTGCAAAGATCTTCGGCATTGTCTGTGGGTGTTGCTGTGAGAACGTGGAACTCCTGTCCATTGACCGTCCTCCATAATGACCATTCTTCTTCAGGTTTCGTCATCGCTTCAACATCCAATTCATTGTGCAGTCTGCGTTCGTCCTCGCGACTTTGCGTATGCCGTACTTCTAATCGGTCTGTCCGCACAATCAATAGGTCCTCTCGGATTTCATAGAACATGTTGCAGCGACCAAGGATACTGCGGTTGTTGCTGCAGGGATTCACTCGACGAGGAACACTTTGATAAGCAAATGCAGCGGGAAATGGAACGCACCAGGGACAAGACGGTTTACACACTCGTCAAGCCTGTGGAGACAGAACCAGGGTCTACGGATAGCATGACCGTGGAGGGATCATTCGGACGGAAGATTGAACCCGAGTATAATGCCATTGTCAACAGCGATGATCATGCTGAAGTCGGGCCGCCGTGATGGGCAAGTCTCGCCCAGCCTCTTCGAGCTGTCCGTTTAAATTAGTAAATCTAGTTTTGCGAGTAATAGACGCGCTCGTTTGAAGATACCGCCTGAGCGATGTGGTTTTGGTATTGCGCGACTCGGATGACGCCCAATTGATTACCTTGTTTACAAGGTGCGGATGTGCGTCTTTGATGCCAATGCAAAGCGGTCGTCGAGGGTAAGTGGCCGTCCTTGAATAGAATCAAGTGCTGTACATATCAAGAGTTGTTGGCTGGTTTGTTGGCAGCGCTCACGAGTCATCGCCACGTTCCAGTGACGACGAACAGAATGCCGTGGCGTAATTAGAACTGTCTGGTTCCATGGATGAGATGTGAAATCGGTGTGTGGGCATTTCGGATTGGTGATGATAAGGGAACGAAGCATCTCAATATGCTGAGCTTGACAATTCCCGTGACGAACATGACGGAGGAGATCCAGCCACTCCTCATCAACTACACGAACTTGTTCTTTGAAACGGACGACCGTCTTGAACTGTTCATGTAGTGACCTCCCTAGGTGTTCTTCGGCATCTGCGCGACTTGGATCTATCAGCCAATAAAGTGGCCTGCCCGTCACTAGTAGAAATTGGTGGAAATCCCCAACTAAAATCACGTTAACACCAACGGGCATGCCAAACTTGCGCCTCACACTTCCGAATCAAAAGTAAACAAGGTTCCTGCCGACGGAGTTCAGCCCTTCATCTAGTCAGGTCGTGATGGGTGAAAATGTCATCATGCAGTTCTGGTGACCAGATCCGTATATGGCGTTCTGGTCAACGTACAAACCCCTTGAAAGATCAGATATGAGATGCATTTTGTACCATGTGCCCACCCGTGGATACCGAGTGACAGGCAGAAAGGCCTTGGCTCAAGTGACCTGCAGTGTGCAACTCATTGAAAACATGCATTATATCTGAAGTTGCGATGCACAAGTGCTTGCTTCCTCAGTCGAAGTAGGAGAAGGTTATATTGTTTGTCCGTATTTGGACTATCACAAAAATTTGAAACAGTAATTGACTGTATGATGAGACTCCACTCTTCAAGTTAATGCCCCTGTTTGTATTAATGTGTCCATATTCAAAACTAAGACCGACGTCTTGAACACAGTCATATATGTATGCCTGACATTTTAGCAAACATTTTGAAATGCATTGAGAGCTTTGCATTAACTTACTAACTTGAATCAGCTCAAAATTCGTGTGTAACTAGGCATGTGTAAGCCCCACTATCATTGCGTCACTGTATTCCTTTCTCTGCTACGTCACATGCATTCCTATTGCTACCAGACCACACAAATAGCGGTTGTCGACATCCTGTACCGGATTCTCACTTTTCCCCTTTTCCGAATACATACGTTCCTCACGTTCCGTTCCGAGTGTTCCCACCTCGCGGTGGTCTTCCAACTTGCATTCTCTGTGGAGATATATAAACGAGCCAATCGTGTTCGCGACTTTCTGCACCATCAACTCTTCTCGACCATGAGCCTCAGCAAGGAGACAAGGCGTACTAGGGGCGAAATTGCTTGCGCGGAATGTCGTAGGTATGTTCCACTGGCGACTGTCCGGAAATGACACTGTTGAATCTCACCTCAACTTTGTTTCCGCGGAAGGTTGAGAGTTCGATGTAACAAGCAAGGTACTGTCCAAACCACAGTGATCAATTAGCTAGCCTCAAGTTGTTGATTTCACTGTATAGTGCCCTGCTCGACATGCATCATAAGAGGATGCGATATATTGTGCCCCAACGGTGCGTCTTCGGGATGCAAGGTAGCTCCTAGCATCAACCTCAGGGCATTTCTCTAGGTATGATGCCACCCGGGGATGGCAGTCGGTGCGTATTCGTGCTGTGGACCGGGATTATTATTCACCTTCCTCTGTCTGGCAGCTTCGTTAGCGTCGCTGAGAGATACCTTCGCCGAAAAATCGTGAAGATGGAAGAACGCACGCGTTTGCTCGAAGACGCATTAGTTATCATCCAAGGCTCTGCGCCGTGTGAGCCATACCCACAATTGGACGAGAAATGGCCAAGCCATGAGGTGGAATGGACGGCCGAAGTTGACCGGGACCCAATTATGGGCAACGAGTTCGAAAAGTATGGTCTTGCTGCCGTTCTTGGTTCTCTATACCTTGACAAGGGTCTACCGTCTGACCAAGCACATTTCGGAACTTCTGGTAATTCAGAGGTATGGAACTAAAATTCAACGCTTGAATTCGAATGTCTTATCCAGAGCTTCGACATCGTTCAGAGTCTTTTACTTGTGGGTGGTTGTGTCTACCCCGTATCTTTGTGTGCTGATCCTTTGCGCTGACAGCATGCAAAAGCGTTTATGGCAGAGTCCTCTTCTCCAGCCAACCATGCAGAGGAGACCGATCCCTCCTTCCTCCCCTCAGAAGTCAACATATTCTATCAGGCGTTTCCTTTTACACCATCCGGAATTCCAACGGAGCCCGCACAAGACTTGATAGAATCCTATCTTCCGCCACTCCCTCGTGCAACGGCTCTATCTGAGACTTTTTTGCAGTCTACATCCTGGATGTTCAGCATAATATCACGACAACACATCCTGGATGAATTGATCCCTATGGTCTACGAACATGCTAGTGCGCAAACCCAGGCACGACTGAGGCCCTATGGGCCACATGATATCGCTCTTCTTTTCATTGTTTTTGCAATTGGAGCGCTTGTGGACCCCTCGCTTCCACCATACAATATTGAGGGTCAACACTACCATATACTGTCCCGAGCTGCTATGTGTTTGCAACCTGTCTTCATGCAGCGCTCTGTGGTGACTATCAAGACATTGAATCTGATGGGTATATACAACGGCATGTGTGGCATCGAAAGCAAGCTAGAAAATATGTTTTCTTTGATGAACCTCGCTGCCCAGGTTGCCCTTCAGGTACGGATATTCTACTGTCACATACTTGGGACTCAGAGAAGCACCAGACAGGCTTTTGTGCGCCATGCTTTATCATTCCTTCCTTGATCGGAAGACTGAGTATGTGCTGTAGATAAAGATCCATCGACATGGGGAATCACGGGCAGGGAAGCTTACGATCGACGGACGTACTTCTGGTGTGTATAAGAATTCGGTCTGGATTCACCTCCTCGTTCATAGCAATGTCACTAGGAATCTTTTGTACGGAACGTTGTGGCAAGTAGGTGGTGTATACTGCCGTGACATCGATCCGCACTGAAGGGGTATTTCCAGAGTTTAGTTACTGGCCGATCGCCAGTAATCATGCCTTCCTTGATCGACTGTCACATACCAACACAGGAGGAAGAGGATATGTACCAATCGGCGGGTGAGATACCATTAGGCTGTAAGTGCATTTTCCTGTCACCGGAATCCCTGGTATCAATTCCCCTACAAAGTCGGAATCTGGAGCTTTAGCTTTGCCAACGAATGCTTGGTACCCGTTGTGGAGGCTACTCAGGGTGCACGTCCTCCCAATTATGATATTGTTCTCGCACTAGATCATAAGATTCGCGAATTTTCAGTGCAGCAAGAACCAAGTAGCAGACAAATGTCAGGGAAAATGCAAGCCTTCGTGAGAAATCAACTGCGAGCGCTTAGTGAGTCGATTCCTTTGTTTTTTTTTCCTGCTGGAAGAAAACCAACAATCCTGAAACAGCACTGCTCTTCCTGCATCGAGGTTTTTTTGCACAAGCTTTGGCGGATTTCCCTTGCGATCCGTTGAGAAGTCCTCTTCGTCAATCGTTTCTGACTGCCTATCAAAGCGCAACCGTGGTTCTCAATGGGACTCAGAAGCAATTTGCGGATCAGCCCACGCTGTGCGCTCGTGTGTGGCGCCTTTGGTCGTTCGCGTTCTCAGCTGCGGTTCGTGGGTCACTGTCATGGCTTAAATATTCGCGTTCTGATCCCAATTCATGCATAGATCATCATTGCTGCCGTCGCTATAAAGCGGGTGTCGGTGAAGCTCGAACCAGAACCGTTCGGACAACTCGATCTCGCATGCACACTCTTCCGCGAAGCAGCACGCACGAGCGTCCGAGCACAAAAGGCCTTGGTACGTATCTACGGCTTCCCGGTGATTCCGCCGTAGTTGACGGGCTTCGCTAGCCTATTTTGTTGCGCTTGCGTCAGGAAGCATTGCAGGTGCGATCCGAAACTCTACAGTACGAATCTGGAAAGGCAGACAGCCCAGAAGGGGACTATAACTGGGGAGTGCGCGATGGTTGCGGGACGTTCGTAGACTCGTCAAGGCTCCCCACCCACCATTCAACCTCGAGCATGTTTCGTTCGGAAGCTCCCTCCGCACCCTCCAGCAAGTACATGCAAGTCCTTGTGGTTCCAGTTGTACATCCGCCACTCGCAAAAATCGATGAATCTGACGAAGAACCGTGCGCGCGTGCCGTTGAAGTGCCCATTGAGCGGCAGGGTCTTTACCGCGAAATATCATCATCGACGAGTTTTGGGTCGCATGAACTACCTAGTGCGCTCTACATTAATCACCCTCCTGCGTACGGGCCGGCATCGGAAGACCAGCGAACGTCCTTTACACAAGACCGCACTGGAACGCACATGCATGCTAATGTACCTTGACACGCTCTGTACCACATAGGCAAATAGAAATATTATTGTGATTCCCGGATACGATCAAGCCCCGCTTGTTTACTATAGACGCCGCAGGCGAGCCCCTGAATCACGGATTGTGTTTTTCCGCGACGATGTCGACGCTGCTATCATTTCTCTCCAAGTTACTCGCAGTGACCCCGTCTGACCTATGAGAAGGTGGCTGCCTGCTGAAAAAACCTTTGCATGGTAGGCCATATCATAAAATGGCTGTACTCTTCTACGTCCACGGAGGAGGTAAGCCCGAGGTCCGGTCTCTGGGATGATACTAATAAGCCAATCTTGTCCCAGGTCCGCGGCAATTCGAGAACTGGCCATTCGATAGTCGGATCAACCAGAGTCCCAAACATTGCGTCCACGTACTACCGCCTCGATTCCTTTGGCTTCCTTGCGACACCAACGTACGGCGACCCCAATGCTGGGTTCCATGACCAACTACAAGCGCTTAAATGGGTTAACCAGTACTAATCATAATCAACGTCTTGGCGACCCAAACTGCCACGATCAACGGCCCATAGTGCAGGTGCTGCCTCCATCGAACTGCACATGGTCGCCAATCAAACCCAAGGACGATAGTTGTTCATGCAGAGCATTTTCAGGACTCCACTGCCCGCCCCTGAGCAACAACAGGTTCGTATGAGCGCTTACTCGGATATTGCTGTTTGTAGCGCTTGACACTAACCGCCCGTTTTTATTCGTCAAACGCTGGCTGCGCACTGGTCCGGTGTGACCGAATGACATGTCTGCAAAATGCAAGTGCCAGGGCTCTTGCCGGGGCACGAGAAGCCGCCATCCAAGGGAAAATGTAAGTTCCTCCCCCCCAGCAAGAGCATGCGATTTTTGGATGCCGTGCTCACATTCCAACAGCAGCGGGCTGGCTGTACAATTCCTTCCACCCTGTCCTAGATGGTGTACGCCCAATCATCTGAAAATAGCGAGGCGCCTCACACCACCGCAAATGTGAGACGGAGAGATCGAGCTACGTGAGTGCGTGTGAGCGTATAAAACTTACGCCGCAGATCACATCAGGTATCTCCGGTTGCCACTCGAAACTGTTGACTAGGTGAGTCATAGTCAGTCAGGGGGTACAATGTTGCCAAGAATGTCCGTTTCACTGAGCACAGGGAATTGCTCCTGAAATGTTGGTTCCTACCGAAAGGGTCTCGTTGGAGGTAGAGCTGTATGTCGTGATGAGGCACGAGTAACACACACAGGAACCCCTCTCGCTTACTCCACGATTGACGGGATGTGCGAACCGACCCAACCGGAACTGCAGTGTAGGGTATCCAGAGAACAGGACTTCCAATCCTACAAGTGGTAGCGCATACGGCGGAGAATTGGACGTTGTTTGATGGGTAAACACAGGGCGGGTGTTGATCACCGCCGAGCGGGCGCGCGGCCACCCGCCCGTACGATATGAGTCAGCGCCCGCCGTCCCTAGACTCAACGGCACCGGACCGTTCAGCCCGTTGTCAAACACCCATTGGACTTGCGTTCGCATCGGAGGTGATTGCGCGCCTCTCGTTCGTGCGCTCTGGAAACCCAAACCCACAACAACAAACATTCGCATGATGCTCATGCAAAACTCCCAAAACTTGACGACGGTGAGCGGGAGCTATATGGAAGAACAGCCTCCTGCGCAAGAGTCACTGGTTGTGTCTTGGCAATCAGTAAAGTAAGATAATTAGGGTCACCTTCCGAGACATTTGTTCCATTGTAGAAGTAGCCGGCCCTTATAAATCAACACAGTCGCGGTCATAAAGGATGAGGATGGCTTACACTTGATTGATCAGGTTACAGCAAGTGATGAACAGGAGTCCAGGGATAAGTTGGCCTTGATACAGTATGTAGCGGAACGACTCGGAAGTACATCGTAGCAAAGATTAGAACGGTTGTATGAAATGTGGAAAAAGATCATTATCGTACTAATTACTATAGTCTCAAGAAAAGTGTATAACATAGAGTGATGTTAATTAAGTATAGAGCCGCAACTTGTGTGAGAAGCACGAAAGCAGGATTGTGCGACAGCGGAGTCATCGGTAGATGCTGTAGTTCCGGAAGGCACCCTTGGCCACGAGACGACAAGTAGACCGTCATTCATAGCTGCCGATATGGTACTCATCTATGGGAAAAGATGATTAGATCCGTACAGAAAAGGGAGGACAAACGAGTCAGAAAAAGGACTTGCCATTGTTCCCTTTGGAACGTGGAGCACACGTTCAAACCGGCCGTATTTGATTTCCTTTGCGGGATACTTTACATCGCTTCCCTGGTCTGAGGGAATCCTTGGGTGTCGTTCCCCGGATATGAGGAGAGTATTGTTCTTGTCTAGGTGTACCTTGACTTCCTCTGATTTCATGCCAGGAAGTTCCAGTGTGGCAGTTATGCGTGACGAAGATGGGTCGTCGCATAGTTCAAGCCTGTGAAGTCATCAGCGAGCTGGGTAAATGGTTTGGTGAGCCTGCATACCTAGGCTTGTAGACGAGACTGCCTTGGCGTACCCTCCTGTCCAGTGCGATATTCTGCTCCCGCACAATGTGCAAGACATATCTCCGGGCCAAGGCACGGTCTAAGGCCCGGAAGCGATCGTCTTGACTGGGCTGGGAGGACAGTTTGCGAGTTATTGAGGCGGTAGATGCAACGGTCATTGAAGCGTGCAGAGAGTTGGGAGAAGTCGTTGAACATTCGACTCATCACAAGAGCCTTTTAAGTAGCACGGTTTCGGCTTATCGGCAATGAAATGTGGCAAGATTGGTAATCGGATGAAATGCTTAGTGGAGTGATTTTGGATGAGGCGCTGTCGGGAAGCGCCGATTATGTAATTCAGCGAAGCGGCTGTGCCACCGCACCAAGTCACTGTCAGACTGAGACCGGTCTTGAACGGGATCATCGTCTTTTCGACTCACAGCTTTCACAGCAATGCCCAGTGGACTGCGCTCGGGGCTGGGCAAAAACGGAGAGGCATCGGGTGTCAGCTCATGCGTTAGCGAGTAACGCCGAGTCGTGTGAGTGCCAGTGGAGCAGAAACACCAGGAGTGGAGAAGATGTGATCCCAATGGTGGAGATGAGCGTGTCATAAGCCTTGGGTCCGTCGTCGTCGTCGTCGGGAAATGGGCAAGAGATCAGGATAAATGAGTCAGTAGTTTAGTCACACTTGTAAGATCGTCTCGTGACCCGTCACGACAGCGCCACAACCAGCATTTTCTGACCTTCTATAGCTCAGCCGCCTCAAAGCACAACGCCACCCTCAGCCAGTACTAGTCGCCCATCATGAGCAAGGTGGTCTTTGGTGCGTGTGCCCTGTTGAGCTCTTTACTCCACGTTCATGTGGCATAGTTGGAAACGTGCCCTACAACATGGGCGAGGAAAGTGTCTTCCAGTTTCCGCCCGTGCTTCGTGTCCTGAGGTCCCCACAGGAGCAGTTGATCGACGTCTTCAAATCTGTCGGTCAAGTCGTTGGCTTTAGGTAGGACTCTCACCTTCACTCCTCTTCCTTCAACTCTAATTCCGCTTTAGGCTCGTTTTCGACAGGGAGACCGGAAAACCTAGAGGTTACGGTTTTTGTGAATTTGCTGGTACATCCAATCCATCTTCTGTCTCTCAAATCTTGGCAGTTGTCTGACCCATCCCGACCCGTCCCCCGCCCGTCAAAAACGCATACTTCGCTTCAAATCTTTCTTGCTCGTGTGCTTCTCTCGTTCGTGTCCCCAAGATCATGAAACCGCTCTTTCTGCTGTGCGAAATCTCAACAACGTCGAAGTTGGCGGGCGCCCCTTGCGAATTGATTTAGCAGACTCGGACCCTTTCCTCGAAGGCAAGACTACAGTGCGAGGCGAATTACTAGATGGTAGTGACCCAAGAGGGCAGTGGCGTGATCGTCACCGAGACAGAGACAGAGACCGTGACCGTGATCGCGACAGAGACCAATATGACCACAATAGAGATCAAAAGCCTCAAGATTCAGCCGCCTTTCTGTCGTCCCTGCCCTCCGGTGTCCCTGTGCCCCCCGGGTCTACTGCATTAGATTGCATCAGTCAGACACTCGCCACGATGAATCCGGCTCAGTTAGTGGAAGTGTTGGCACAAATGAAGGTGTGCAGCGGTTTCCAGAAACGTGTCCGAACAGTTTTGTGAATGACCCGCCGGCCACGATCGATTTCTTTCTCCCTTTAGGCATTTGTGATTACGCATCCTGAGCAAGCTCGAGCGCTGTTGATTGCACATCCGCAGTATGCCTATGCGCTTTTCCAAGCGCTGCTATTAAACAAGATTGTGGATCAATCGGTTCTTCAGGTATGTGCACCTCACGGCATACCGTGACCGATCGCCGAAAGAAAACACCGTTTTTTAAAATACCGTCCGTAGCGCATGTTGCAAGCAACTGTGGGTAGCAGTGCACCCTCGGGACCTCCGCAGCCCCCCCCACCTCAAATGCCAACGTATCAACAGCCCCCACCGCTGCACCCAACACCACCTGTCTTGCCACCGCAAATGTCTGTCCCACCGCCAGCCGGTCCAAGCATGTACCAACAGCCCCCTCACATGGCTCCGCAGCATGTCTACTACCGACCACCACCTCCTCCATTACCCCAACCTGCACCCCCTTCTCAAGCGCAGCCTGGTCCCGACCTCAATATAGATCCTGCGCAGCGCGTGAGTCAATTCAACGGGCCCTTCCATTTTTTTAAATTTGTTTTCCATATGACCCACACGCCCGATTAACGCCGTTCATTTTCTCTCCACAGCAAATGCTACTTCAGGTATTGAGTTTGACGCAAGACCAGATCAACGGACTGCCTCCTACGGAACGTGACGCCATCCAAGCCTTGGTATGTTTTGAGTGTTTCTTTGAAACCCTTTCTAACCCACGTCTCCGATGACAGCGGAACCAGTTCATGGGCGGCATTATTGCATAAAAAAAAACTACTTTGGTTTTTTTTTTCTTTTTCTTTCTCCAGGCCTTGGGGATGCCAGTTGGTGTTGATTCATTTGGTATGACAATGGAACATCGGTAGCGCCATGCATGCTTTGGGAACTCTGTTGTCATCGAGGGACGCTGACGCTCCCTTCCGTCAACTAATCCTGTTTTCCCTAACCCGAGAGAGTTTGTTCTTTACATCGTGCATACCTAAGCTACTCTATCGACCTTTTTTTTTTTCAAACGAGCTTATTTTCGATACGTCGCGCGGTCTTGAGTGCGACCAGCTTGGCAGTGACTTCGTCTAGCAGTACCATCTCTCCCTTTGATTTCGTACCCACGTCATCCCGGTTTCGTACGTTGACCGACCGACTGTCGAATTCTTCTTGACCCACGACTACGAGGGGGAAGGAAGAAAAATATATGTAAAAGATGTTGTACGGAACGCGAGGAGAGCAACATGAAAACGTACCCAAGAGGAAATTATATTGTGCGATTTCACCGTTGCGGATCTTCTTGGGAAGGGTATCAGCCCCATTGTCCACGTCTGCAAACAGCCCCAGCGCAGACAGCTTATCGGCAATCTCTTGGGCATACTCTTTCTAACAATTGGCAAAACCCAAAGAGTAATTCATCAGAGCTCCGGAGGACGACTCGACCAAGAATGGAACGACATGACTCACATAGGGGACCGCGACGGGAATCACAAGCACTTGACGAGGTGACAACCAGAATGGCCTGTTTCCCAAAAACATTCGTGTTAGTTCACACGTTGTCAAGAAACCGCAGCAACCACGACGACAGGACGTACCATTTTCCGCCAAAGTGCTCCGTAATGATGGCGATGAATCGTTCGAGGCTTCCCAAGATGGCGCGGTGGATCATCACCGGCCTCGAAGGGGGCTTGTCTGGATTCGTCGTTTCCTCCGCGGAACGGTACTTGAGGTTGAATCGTTCCGGGAGTTGGAAGTCAAGTTGGATGGTCGCGCATTGGAACGATCTACGTAGGGCGTCTTTGATGTAAATGTCGATCTTGGGACCATAGAAAGCACCATCTCCTGGATTGATTGCCCATTGCCCGGCGTATTGCTTATCGAGGGCCTCTTTCAGTTGCTGTACCGCTGCGCAGTCAGCATGTGATTGGAGACAAAGGCGATGTGACCGACAGCTTCAGCGACATCCCAGCTCTCTATTGTTCCGAGGTAGTTCTCGGGACGCGTAGATAGTTCCATCCGGAATTCAAAACCAAACAAGCCATACACATGCTTCATGAAATCGAACAGTGCCTCGATCTCGGCGGTGATCTACGACCGACGTCAAAAACCAAAGCTACCTCGTCATGCAATTACATCGCAATGCACTCTCACCTGCGACGGCATGCAAAACACATGCGTATCGTCTTGCATGAAACGCCGGACGCGGGTCAAACCCGTCAGCGCTCCCGATGCTTCATTCCTGTGCACGATGCCAAATTCGGCCATCCGGATCGGCAACTCTTTGTAACTCCGGTCCCGGGAGTCAAAGATAAGGCAATGACCGGGGCAGTTCATCGGCTTCAGCGCCCACGTCTCTTTCTCGACGTCGAGGGTAAACATGTCGTCCTTGTAGTTCTGCCAGTGCCCCGAGGTCTCCCACAGCTTTGAGTTGTACATGTTGGGCGAGATGACTTGCCATGTCAGACGAGGGCCAATGATTCAACGAAGCGTAAGCGACGCTCACCTTCTTGGTAGCCACGTTTCACATACTCTGACTAGTATTGGCTCCTCAATGACCCGTCCGGGAATGATTCAAATTAAAAGGTACATACCCGCATCAATTCGAGCAACGTGTTGTAGATCCGCGTACCATGGGGTAAGAAGAAACAGCTCCCCGGACTGAGATCATTGAAAAAGAACAGCTCCTGTTCCTGAATGTGGAGTAAAAAGGATTATCATCCATTATTCATGATCGAAATCTCTCGATCGACGCTTACCCTGCCGATTTTGCGATGATCACGTTTCGCAGCCTCGGCCAAAAATGCTTTGTAATCCGACAATTGTTTCTTGTCGGGGAAGGAGATGCCGTATACGCGCTGCAAGGAATCGTTTTTTGGATCCCCTAAAAAGTAGGATGCAGAGTTCTGCCAAAAAAAAAGACGAATCGGTTCTCCATAAAACCGTCAAACACGCCTCGACCGAACCTTGGTGACCATGAATGCCTTGATCTTGCCGGTATGAGGAATGTGAGGCCCGACACACAGATCGACCATTGGCCCGCAACGGTAAACAGTGGTAGAAGAGCCATCGGGAATCTTGGTCTCAATGAGGTATTTCTTATACTTGTTGTACTGTCGTAGTTCCGATCGATCAGCGTGCCGCACACGAGCGAGCGTGGTCGTCGTCGACGTACGCTAAACATCTCCAAGAGATTCTCCTTTGAGACGAGTAGTCGCTCAAACTTTTGTCTATCCTTGACGGCACTCTCGGCGATCTTCTCTAGTGCAGGGTAATCTGCGTTGGTGACGACTCTGGATCATCTCTCGAGTCAAAAAAGCGGATTCGCACAAAGAAAACGCAAGGGAAACGTTACCTCTCGTCGATCGCCATCTCATAAAAGAAACCATCGTCCGTCGGGGGTCCGATGCAAAGATGACATCCATAATGTCTCTCCGTAGCCTCTCCAAGAACGTGCGCCGACGAATGCCAAAACACGCGTTTTCCTAAGACCGAGTCATCCATCACCACCCGTGGCTGATGAAACGACCAGAGAACGACAATCTTACCTTCCGGATGCTCGAAATCCAACAATTCGAGTTTACACGAACCCTCGAGCGGCCGTTCGAGATCCCAGAGAACGTTGTCGACCTTTGGGAAAGAAAGACGTCGTGGTCAGAACTCGATTTTAATCGTCGGGCGGAGTTTTTTTTTTTGATACTCGCCTTTGCGATCACGGCCCGTTCTGAGAGACTCTTGGAGACCTCCTTGGCAACGTCCAACGGACTCGTCTCCCAACTCGTTCTCTTGCGTTCAGAGCCGTCTGGCAAGGTGATGGTGATTGGCTCTCTTGGCTGAGCTAACGAACGCCCGAAACGTCAATACAACCCACACACAACAACGGGGGCGGCAAAGAACACACCTTTGACAGACTCGACATACTCGGCGCGCAATCGTTCAAACAGCTGAATCCGCTGATCGATGTATCCAGGTGGCGGTTGAAGCTGGCCCAAGCATGCATCGTCGTTCGTCATCCCGTGAGCGGTCAGGCGGTGACTTTGAGACCTACTTACCTCGAGCGGGTACTGCGACGCGACGCTCTGAGCCTTGTCCTTCTTCTCCTTCGGTTGCTGTTTCTTGGAACCCGGACCCAGGTGTGGGCCGTTTTGGAGTGCGGATGGCTGCGGGGACGATGCGGGTGCGGTGGCCAGGGCGTCGGACGACATCGTGCGTGGGTGTCTCTGGACGAGGACGAGGTGATGGTGTGTTAGACAGGACCTGCGTTTGGGTCGAGCGAGCAGTCGCAGCATCGATCGACGTGACTCGGAGAAATCGTCTCTGCTTTTGGACGTCACACGAAATTACAAAGCAACAAATCTAATCGCTGCTCCCCGCTCGCCACACCTTGAGCACCCCCGCCCGGTCCCCGCTCACGATCCCCCCTCGGAACGGCGCGTCGATGCACGCCAGCGCCGTGATGGTGTCCTGATGCGACTTGAGCAGATTCTGCTGGTGATGCGTGATCATCGACATCCGCTGAGGTGCCCGATTGTTCTGGTTCGTCGTGCTAGACAACTCCACCCACGTCTCGACGTGGCTCGTCACCGCACCGTTCGGAGAGCGTACCGTGCTGCACCCACGCACAACAGAGTCAGCACACAACCCCACACAAAACTCGCCACACGCACCTATAACTCGGTCGCTCATACTCGGGCTCCGCGCTCACCAGCACCGACGTCCGCTCCACCCTGCTCACATCCCACAACCTCACCCGCTGATCCTCCGATCCAGTCACCATAAACCCTCGATTCCGATTCGAGCTCGGCACGTCCGCCGACAAGTCCACAATCTCCGACCGGTAGATCCCCGAGTGGCCCCCAAAATCAAGCCCCACAACCAACGCGCGCACGTCGGGTGACGGCGCGGGCAACGATTCGTCCCGCTGCATGCTCTGCGACGGTCCCCGGTCCCGTCGCGCAAAACCGGCGTTGGCGTAGGCTGCACCCCCGGGGTAGCGCGAATTCACGAGCGCAGCGATCGCTGCCGCTGGACGCTGCTCCGCATCCACGCCAGTTTGCTCCTCCGGCTCTGGTATTGGCTCAGACGTCGTCGTCGTCGTCCGCGTGACGAAGCTCTCCACCAACACCGTATTCTCAATGTCCCACACCTCGATCAACGTCGACGGTGCCGGCTCCGGATTGCCTTTCCACGTCTCCACTGCGACCATCACCCAGCGCCCCTTGCCTTTCGTGGGGTGCACGGCACACTGGTGTACCCGCGCCGTTCGGCCAGCACCAGACCGACCCACTTGCCAACTCTTGAGGAGCAATCCAAACCGCCTGTCCCAGAGCGAGAGCACCCCCGACGACGTACCCACAAGGATCCACGTTCGTTTTCGATCCATACACATACACATGATCGAGCCGAAATGGCGGGGATTCTCCAACCGTTGCAACACACGCATCGTCCGCAGATCCAGCGTGACAATGACCGAATGTGTGGTCGCATACACCAAGTTCGAGGCCATATCTACTTTAATCGCTCAACACGCCCATCCATGACGCGCACGACTTAAAGCCACGCACCGATATTGAAATGAGACATGCAAGTGACGTACTCTCCAGCCGACTCCACCCTGTGTTCTCGGACGACCGACAGCTTACCATACTTGGGCAGCGATCCTGACGCATTCACGTGCATGCGCACGATATGCACGCTCCCGTTCTCTGCTGCACTCGCAAAACAGTGTACGCCCTCGAGGATACACAGGCTCTTGACGCGCGCGTGATGCTGCGTGTATGTATGTCGCGGTTTGCTTGTCACGCTTCGCTCCAACCGCGCCGTGTCCCAAATCTTGACACTCCCGTCGTCCGAGGCCGACACGAAGAACGAATGATCGGGGGCAACGGCGAGCCCGGTGATACAATCCGTGTGAGAGTGGAGATGGGCCACGAGCGTGGCTTCGACGTGGCGGTTACTGTTGTCCCGCGCAATGAAACTCTGCCGTGCGGCGTTCCGTCGACGGATCGGTCCCTCGTGCACGCGAGGACCGAAATCGCGTTGTAGTTCGCGGTCGCTGTCTAGATAGAGGTTCTCAAGCAGGTTGTTGATCCCCACTTCTTGGCTGTCTGTGCGACCATGCATGAACAAGCAAACAAGATGAGATAGGTAATGGGCGCATACCGTATGTAGACATCGGCTGCAGAGACGTGACGCGCGTTCGAAAGGTCTGCCGAGCGACACCCGCCGTCGAGATGGGCGACGATCTCCCCGAACGCTCTGGAGAACACTCTGAACGTATGCGTGACGGCGCTTCGAGAACTCCAACGGCATTCGTGTTCGACGACCCGACAGCAGGCGCAGCCTTTTGTCCGTCCGTGCTCCCAACCTGGAGTCTATGCGGCACGCGGAGTGCTGAATTCGTCGTCGACACCACCGACTCGGTAGGACTGTTGGGACGATCGTGAACTAGTGGCGGATTCGGCGGGGCAAGCGTCGACGTGGAAGCCCCGGGAAGTGAAGGTGATTGTGCAGCAGCGTGCGTGCGGGCAGCAGCAGCAAGATTGAGAGACGAACCAGAACTATTGATCGCCGTCAATCGTCGTCGCAAATCATCGAAGGCGGGCGTGTGGGAGGTGGGATCGACGCTGGTAGCCCGACTCATCCGGGGCGTACCGAATCGAGCCAACATGTCGCTCGAGCGGCGCGAGGAACGCGAGAGGTCGGTGGTGGAGCGCGATTTGAGGAAGACTGTCTGAGGGACGACGGAGAGTTTCTGGAGCTCGACGTCTCCCGTCGTGCGGATGATCTTTTCGTAGTCGGGTTCCAATCGCAAGCGGGAAGCAAAGCTACGACAATCGGTCGGATGAGTAACCGACCTTGCACGAGCAGACAACGTTTGCAACGCACCTCGATGCGTTGTTGGCGAGTTTGAGAATGTAATCGCGCATCGCGACGAGTTTTGCCTCGTCAGCAACCGTCATACCCAGGTTCTGTAGTCTCGACCATTGTGCCTCGTCCCTGTTTCGCGATCAAGTGTGAGACAGAGGACCCGAAGGTGATGGGAGCACACTTACTCCTCGGTTCTGTTATGCTTGGAAACACCGTTGGTTCCCACCTTGCGCATAGAGACGACGCTTTCTCGTGGAGACTCGATCTTGGTCGCAGGCCTTCGTTGACTTCGCCAGAACATCGTCCGCTCCGCTTTCATGGCCCACTGGACTGCGCCATCAAAGACAGGACGGGGTACCTGTAGGATGAAATCAAGTTCATCGTTCGACCACGTCAGACCATGCCGCATACCGGTGACTTCATAGATCCCAACAAGCTCTGCTCATCTATTTCCCTGACGTCGCAACGTAAAAGATGACGCAAGGACGGGTACAGGATACACCATACGTCGCTCGGCTGGAGATGTTTCG
The DNA here is from genome assembly GCA_038093155.1 of Boletus huronensis. Taxonomy (NCBI): domain Eukaryota; kingdom Fungi; phylum Basidiomycota; class Agaricomycetes; order Boletales; family Boletaceae; genus Boletus; species Boletus huronensis. The sequence goes on from JBBPRS010000313.1 coordinate 22,450, forward strand.
CTGCCGAGGCGATGAAAGCAGCCGCCCCTAAATCACGAGCACATGAGCGCGCGCGATGGGACATTTGAAAAAACGAAAGGACGAACCTTGTCGTATCCAAACGTTGGGGTGGTAAAAGAAGCACAACGTCGCGCTCATGAGCTCCCATATGCGCATCTTTTGGAAAAGTCCAAGCTCGCAGAGGCTGGTGAGAGCGGACAAGACACGCGCGACGACGTTCTCCTCGACGTCTGCGTCGGTCAGCACGTCAAGACTTGCAACGAGATGGGTGGATGTACTCACCTGAGAGCGCCTGCACCATCAACGGCAGAATATACTCTTCCAGACTTCGTCCTCCAGCACAAGCAGCGACGTCAACGATGCTCTCAAAGAACGCTTGTCGGAGTAACCAGTCTCGGTCATTGAGATATGTGATCATGTGGCTCAGAATGACGTCGTTGGTCTTTTGCCGACCCAAAAAGATGCAGAGCGCGCTGATGTTGTGCAACACGGCACGTTTCACGATGGGCGAGGGGTCCATGAGGAGTGCGGCGAGCTGTTCTTGGATGGACAGATGCAGGTCGTACAGGGACGCATCGTAGGACACCTAAGAGTCGGGTGAGGTCAATAAAGTCGTTGGTTTAGTCGCACGACGCACTTCAAAGTGGACTTCGTCGTACTCTTGTCTGTCGTTGTTCACTCCGGGAGCGACGCCGTGAGCTTTGAGTGTCTGGCCCATTTCGAGATACCGTAACGCAGTGTCGGCGAGGGGAGCGACGCACTGGGCATATGTCGCGCGCACGGAGACCTCTGTGTCTTGGACGAGATATCGGACGTTTGGGATGATGTACTCGGGAAATATGGAGACATTTGATGGTGTGATGACGGTCACGCTCATCAGCTGCGACCGAGTTCAGTATCCGAGCGTTTTTGTATTAAAAATCACCAACAATTTGCATGAGCGTTCTGACAGCCGCGGCTCGCACGACGGCTGCTTCGTCTCGCAGCAGCTCTACGACGTACGGAACGGCACGATCCAACTTTGATTCGTCGGTGAGCTGGGCACAAAGTGCCAAGAGAATGTCGAGTGCACGAATGCGGGACGAAGGCAGCGAGCAATTTCTGATGTTTGCAAGCAAAAGGGAGAGGAGGACGAGGGCGGGTCCATCCTCGGCGGGGGTCGGACGGGGTGAGGGCGTATACGATGGAATTTGGAACGAGACAGGAAAGATGTCCTGATCTGTATTGTCAGCTGTGTCGGTGGGAAAAGGAAAAGAGAGTGGACCTGGTGTAACTTGAGAGAGGGAGGGGTGGTGGTGTCGTAGTCTACTCTCACGTCTGAGACGGTGCGGTCGGGCTGTTGTGGTGGGATGAGGTGGGGTTCGATGGATGCGTAATCCTCCCAAAGTCTGTCGATGCGGTGATCGCTTTCGCTAGGAAGTGCCTCGCCTGCGCCTCCAACGTTGGTGGAGGACTCTTTGCTCTTGAACGAATTGGTGGTGAGTGGGGTGGGTGGGGGAGCGACGGTGGTGGTGGAATTGGACGAGGGAAAGGGAAAAGGAGCGGCACGTTCGCTGATGGACGCGACGTATTCGTGGAGGAAGGAATAGAAGCATTCTGGTAAAACGTGGCCTCTGGCACTGGCCAGGGCGGCGTCAAAGGTGGGACGAGACGCAGGATCAAGGGATATCATTTGTTGTATCATCGTCTTTCGACGGGACGTCAGGGTAGCTTTCCGAGACTGGGGAGGACTTACGCGGATGGCACGATCCTCGATCGCGGCGAGCTGGGCGTCGACGGTGTATTCGCCTTGGCGGTACTTGAACAATTGACTGAGGGTGAAGAGGGGAGCGCCCTCGAGGAACATTTCTGCAATGACGCAGCCGGCACTGAAGACGTCCATTGGCTCGGTGACGGGGTGGTTGGGGTCGGGATGGTCGATGGCTCTGGGTTCCTTTTCGGCCTTGTAAAAGCGCTCTGGTGCGACATAGCAGGTGCGCCTGCCGCTGGTGTCGTAGAAAAAGGAAAAGTCGGAGGGATCGTCGAGGGGGAGCCGGGTTGGTTTGTAGGGGGCAAAGTCTGTGAGGTATATCCAATTTGAGGAGGTGACGAGGACGTTGGTGGACTTGATGTCGCCGTGGGGGGTCTTTTGGAGGTGGGCGAGGGAGAGGGCGGTGAGGAGCTGGTAGACGATCCATTTCTTTTCGACGAGGGAGAGAAAGGGACGGGTGCTGGGGGACGTACCTGATGCGGTCGTAGAGGTTGCTGGCGATGCACTGGCGGATG
>JBBPRS010000314.1:0-24563 GCA_038093155.1 Boletus huronensis
GGTCGTCTGGACCATACACGAGCAGCTCTCGCATTGCACAGGACGATGAGAAGTATTAGTTCGAGCGATATACCTTTTGATCAACGGATTCTCTACATACATATTGGTGCCTAGCGGTGCTACTTTCCGATGCGTACGTGTTTTCCGTGTGCGCTGTTATGCAAACTAAACCACCCACAGACCACAGTTGAGCTCGAGTTTACCGTAGCAGGTTGTATTCTCGACGTAATTTACAACAAGTGGACATGTCAAGGCCTTGTACTAGTACTCAATTGGGCTATCATCACAACGCCAGATTAGATCTAAAGTACATCAGAGCAGGAAAGGAATCAAGAGCAAAAACGCGATGCATTCCTGCAGTCAAAGATCCGGAAGTTCACTAGCGCTGCTTAGCACGCTGTATTGCCAGTGCTTTCTTGGACACACTATGCGAATTCAGACCCTGCCAGTCGACAATATCATTGTCGTTCAAGTTTCCCCCACGGATACATGGGCTGCATTAGTGACTAATACCGCCCAGACAGTGATTCAGGGTATCAACCATATGTAGGTATATATATGGAGTGCGTATATGCGATCACTGTCGTTCGGGTCGACGTCGTTGCAATCTTTCCATCCGTGCTTAGAGCTCACTCCACTGATCTGAGTAACAATGCAACATTTGAACAAAAGGCAAGGCCGACGGGCCTAGTGATCTAAACTCGGGCCTGTACGTGGGTGCACAACAGGCCAAATACGTACCTCGCAAATCGACCCGATGAGGTCAGAATTGAAGGAAACGAACGTACGAATGAAAGTGTTGCCCTAGCTCTTCCTATGGCAGCGGCCTCCTTGAGCTTGGACTCGGGTTGGCAGCGCGGGGTTTCTTCGACCTGGAAAAATGCACGAGGGTTGTAATGATAATGCCGAGACATGGCGAGACGTTGAATCCGTTACATGGACGCTACGAATCGGAAGAACTAGACTGGCACACCTAGATCTGAAAGGCTGTGCTTCCCCTTGAAGTAGTACCGAGCGTACGTCCAGGCACTTCAAGTCTTTGCCATCAATCGTGAATTCTGGTGTTTGCAGTGGTACGAATGAATCCTTGCCAACGATCATGATAGTAAGATTGCACAGCACACCTGGCCATGTCATCGTCGCGTCATGGGTGCTATTGCACAGGGTGGTTCCAACTCATTTCTCGGACTTCAACCATCTGACTGGTTTGCTTTCATCCAGAGGATCATTGTCATTCCATCAAAGGACACCCTTTGATATGTCAATTCTACAATCGTTCATCGGGCAACTACAACAAGAGGTCATCACAACAGCACTCGCAATACCAGCAGTAGTCATTTCTGCCTGACCTAATCTGGCGACATGGGTTGAACTCACATTCACCGAGGGCCTGATCAAGATGTGTCATGCCAAGTACGTACTCTCGACATAGCCAACATGACCAACATGGTAACGCTGGTATGTATCCCGCATAGCAAAGCAATGAAATCAATGGCTTTCGGATCGTAAGAAATCGTTGCGTACTACAATGACAACAATCATCTCCTGGAATCCGAAAAAAAATAAAAGAAAGTCATTACAGAACTAAAGAAAGTCAGAAGAGTTCAACCAGTTCGGATGCTGAATACTATCAAATCTGACGTAGAATGCCATACAAAGGATCAACTCCTCCGCTAGCCTCCATGACAGTAGTTCGCGTAACGTATAATTTGAACAAGTGAAATTAAAATCCAATAAGAGGGTCTGATTTGGAAATCAAGCACCGGTATCAGCCTTTTTGGGGATACTAGGGAGTCCCTGTAGGGCATTAGAGGAAGAGAGCAGCAACAGCGGCACCAACGACACCAGCAGCGCCAAACTGTGCAACGTTGGCAGACGCCCCGCTCGTGCTCGTGCTGGCTGAGGCGGAGGCAGAGCTGGTCGCTTTTGTACCAGTGCTAGCACCACACACTATCAAATGACGTCATTTATGATACTGGTTGCAGACTCACGAAGCGGCGGGGGTGGTGGCTCCAGCCGTCGAGGCAACCGCAGAGACTGATGCTGCAGTAGGGCCAGAAGAAACTGTACACAACATCAACATTTGTGATACAGGACGACGTTCCTTACGTACCAGAGGTCGTGTTCAAGCAACTAGACGACGCTACAGACCATGTCAACAAACGGGACCAGTCAAAGACGGAAACAACATACATCCGGCGTTGATGGTGAAGGGTGCCGACTGTGCAACTGCACCGGTACTGTCACGGAGGGTCAAGCCAATGTTTGTATCTGTGTGAGGGTTCGTTGCGACATTCACAGACAAATCGAGGAAAAAGACATGCTAGCAGCAATGTTGACTGTCCAAGTGAGTGAGGTGGAGTTGGTCGCAGGGAAGCTCTCGATGGCAGTGCCAGAGGGTGTAGCACCAGGAAGGACGCTGTTCCACATTCGAATAAGCGACGGGCTGAAGGATTGCACTAGACAAACACTTACCTCTGTGGGTGATTAGTAACGCATGGAGTTCAGCAACTCGGATGAAACATGTGTTGTTACACATACCAAGTAGTAGGGTGCTAAGGCAGAGCGGATGAGTATTGGAGGGGCGTTGCGATGCGAAAAATGACTCACATTGTCCTCCACTCCACGTAATCAGGCTGGGTTGACACTCGACGACGTTGGAACTGCCACGAAAAACGATAAGGACGAGTGAGGACATATTCAAGGGTGGGTACTGACGGAGTGTTGATTGTCAACTGGGCGAAAGCACCAGCGGCGAAGAGAGCGATGGAAGCAACGATGGCCTTCATGACTGTGGAGGTGGTGAAGGAGGGGAGTAGAGCTTGGAAGGATGGAAAACGAGACAACCTGCGGAAAAGTTGAGATGGGAACGTCGCATTTTATGTCTCCGCCCAAATTTGTTTAACAACCCGTGTACTTCATCCGAGAGTACGGCAGATGGCCGGCTGACCTGGCCACCGCTCCATCACCCCCCTCCGCCCCCAAATCACTTGCTATAATCACAGCGACGAGCATGGATCGGTCGGCTGGAGATTTCCCTGCCAGACGACGCAGAACACGATTGCAAACAGAAAGTACCATAGCAGCGCTGTCGTAAAAATACGCGACAGCAGCCGACAAACCACTCGAGGACTCGTCACACCTTTTAATAAACCTCTCCTTGCCATCGCGGCCTCCATCAGTCTTGTCGTACGACGTGCACGTTGGTCACCAGCCCAAAGTGGTCACTGATCCACTCCCCCGACCCATACTTGGCTCCAACACCCACCCGCACCGGCTCCTCGACCTCCAGCCCTCCCCGTGCGACCCACAGAATCTTGTCCAATCTCGCAGTGGGATACTGGCTCGCAGGCTGATACCCCCACGTATACCCATCCTCGTCTTCGTCCGGTCCCAGCCACGCATCCGTCAATCCTACCTCCTCCGCGATCCTCGAATCCGAGGGTCCGATCGCATTCATGTCGCCGCCCACCACCCCTCCGTGCAAATCATACTCCTGCAACGATTCGGCAATAATGCGCAACTGTTCCGGCCGTGCGTCTGCTCCGCGCGGAAGTGACTCCAAGTGCGTGTTGGCAATCCGCACCTGCGCGATCCCATCCGATAAACGCGCTGCGTGCCGTGGTGCTGGCACCGCTAACTTGACGTCCACAAACAGCCCGTTTCGGGTCATCTCCGAATTGCTGAAATCGATGGTAAAGGCCCCGCATACAGGGACCGTGCGCGAGACCAGTGTGACGTTGCCATACCTCGCCTCGTGCGGCCATTTTTCTGTCGACGAGGGTACGACGAGGAAGCTTCGTTGTACCCACTCGTTGGTGAGGATGAGCGTGAACGCGACGATGGACACCTCCTGCAGTAGGATGCAGCATGGCTCAGGGTGTTCACAAAGGGTCTTGCATTTAAACACATCCTGTCGGATGTGTTCGAGCGCCGCAGCAAGCCGCCTTTTGGGGCTTTTCGACGCAAAGTCGATGTTCCACGTCAGAAGACGTAAAGACGAGGGAAGGGGCTCTTTGATGCCTCCGGCACAGTTGGACGTCTGTGACCAGCGTTTTTTGTGCATCGAGTAGCGCACCGCGCGCAGCGGTCGAGGGATGTCCAACATGTTTGTCCTTCCTCTAATGGGGAACTGGAGTGTCTGTTGTGTGTCGGAGGAAGATCCTGCGAGTTCAGAAGGCGGGGAGGGGACAAATGGTTCATCGATATCAGTGTCGAGCATGGGTGGAAAGCGTGTGGATCAGAGTTTGGCTGCTGCCACGCTATATATCCGCAAGATTCGTGGTCGATGTCCCAGTGGTAGTGGCATCGTTTTCCACAGCCCCTTTAACGAGCCAAGATTCCCTTGGACCCACGCTTTGAACTGGAGCAATCGATACATACATGAGGCCAAGTTCCGACTGAAATTGCATGCCATCTTTGTCGCGTTCCTGCATCGTGTCCAAGCAATCTGCCTCGTGTCAGCATGTGTGATACGTCGGCGTGCAAAATCATATTATTAGTATGACTTGAAACAGATTAACAACAGACGCTGCTGATATCTACGCCTGATGCGCGAATAAACACATCATAGCTCATCTGTTTCCCGACCAACCACGGTCTCAGACTTCTCCGGAGCAAACGCATTGAGGATGTTGGCTTTGACTTTGATTTCATCCAGTTTCGCAGGTGCCAGGATGCGCTTGCTTAGGATTGATGCGAGGCTAGCGGTACGCACGACACGTCAGAGCGCCGTCAGAATCACATACGGGAGACGCCGGAACGGCGGCTCACCGTTGGGATTCCTTTTCAATGTATGCCTCGCTAGTGCTGACAATTTTTTCCATCACACGCAGATAGTGGTTGGACGTGACACCGAGGGAGGCTGAGAGTGCCTTGGCCTCCTTATAAATCGCATCGCGAGCATCCCCAACAGCTGCAAGGAATTTCTGAGCGACCGCGTCAAGCTCCGCCGAACGCCCGGCCTACAAACATTCAAGTAAGTTTGAAATGCATGATTCAGATCAAACTGGGATCCCGCTTACCTCATCGTTGAGGCCACCGCCCACAGCTCGGTGAGTGCCGCAGCGCTCGTTAAGGAAGGTGACGAACGCCTGCTCAGAACGTCCTCCTTCATAACTCTCAACCTCCTTACCACCGCGGGGGAAGAACTTGATGGTAGGATATGATGCAACGCCGTAATGGCTAGCGAGTTCTCTGTTCAGGGCAGCATCGGCATCAATGTTGGCTACAATGCACTGCGTGGCGGTGTCAGACTAGGACACGGTAGTCCGGGACACAGAGTTGATCCAAGACATACATTATTTTCGGATTTGAAATCCTTGGCGACTAAGGAAAACGCTGAGACACAGCACGCGCTTGAAATAAGCTTCAACCTACCCTCCTCGTAGATTGGCTTTAGGCTCTTGCAGTGTCCGCACCAAGGGGCAGTAAATGTGACGAGAACATCCTTCGTTTCATCCTGGCCAATTTTGAACACATAAGCGAGTCAACAACATTGATAAAGACGTACCAGTGCGACGTCATCAAACGTGTGAGCATCCAGGACCAAAGTTGCAGGCGGTGGCGGGGGCTTGATGTTTGACTTGACACCAGACTTTGTTGCAATGCTACAACGGGCATCAATAACCAACAGTCTCCAATTCGCGAGAACACTTTCGCTTACAAAGAGGCGAGTGCGTCCAGGTCCCGCCCACCCTCGTAGTTTTCGACGTTGCCTTGGGCATCGAACCACTTGAGAGCTAGACGAGTAATGAGGCAGATGATTCAACGATGCAGTAGCCAAATCACTCACTGGGGTACCCGGTGACGCCATACTTTTGACCAACGGGTCGACCTTCACCATCGGCGTCTACTTTGGCAATGACGACTTTATCTTTTGCATACGAGAATGCATCCGCAAGCTGTTCATAAATTGGCGCAAGACTCTGAAATAAAAATACATCATCGAAATAGGGATGGCGTGACAAGCAAGAAGTTGCATACCTTGCAGTGGCCACTGTAGAGTCACACGACGATAAGCTTGAACCATGAACGGAACACGTTCAGACTCACCACCACGGCGCGAAGCTAAAGGCGAAAGTAGTGTTAGAGCACTCATTCTCATTGAAGGCGTACATTGACTTACAACTCCACGAGACCAGGCTTGCCGTTTCCAATCACGGAGTCGAAGTTGTCGGGTCCAAGCTCGAGTACGTTCGAGGCAGAAACACCTGCCAGCAAGCCGGCGAAGAGTAGCGAAAGTGAAAACCTCATGATAGAATGAGGGAGAGTGTTGGTATGTTTGAGCGGGCTACGTGGAGTAATGTAGTGCTTAGTCAGCATCTACCGGTAACAAGTTCTTGGCCTTGCACGCAGCTTCACAGAAATGATTTTCTGGCAACGCAACGAATGTTCATTGAACACGGCGGTATCTTCTGACGGTCAAAACACGATGAATGATGGACGGAACTTGGAAAGCACAATCGATAACGCGCAGTGATAACCACGTGCGCGGGTTATACGCGGGCCGGGATATGAAGGGACATATCGCTCAGCTTTCGACTCAGCCCTTTGAGTGATTTCTCATCCAGTACTACGGCCGGTATATCAGAACCCTTGTCAAGCGTAACACCGATACCACCAAATGGCATCCGATGAGATAGAGCAAGATTACGCCGGCGAAGAGGACGCCGAAGCCTTCATCGACGAAGACGAGGTCTACGCAGAAGTACCCGACGACGGCGATATACCGATGGACGACGACGAGGAAGCCGCCGATCACGCAGGCGACCTGCCCACCGACGTCGGCGAAGAGATTAAAAACAATTCCCTTCAACATTTTTCGCACCACAACAGTTCTGTGTTCGCGGTCTCGTGTCATCCTACAGAGCCTCTCGCCGCGTCGGGAGGCGAGGATGACCTGGGATACATATGGGACATCACCGACGGCGAAGTCATCGTCAGCCTCACGGGGCATACAGATAGCGTATCGAATACGGCGTTCAGCGCTGACGGAGAAATGATCGCGACCGGGGGGATGGATGGAAAGGTCAGGGTGTGGAGAAGAGTCGGAAAAGAGAATTACAGAACCTGGGAGTTTCTCACTGAACTTCTGGGGCCAGACGAAGTCATGGTACGTTCTACCTGGGCTTTGGAACATTGAACCGACAAAGATCTAGTGGCTGCGATGGCACCCTAGGGGAACCGTCCTTCTAGCGGGATCAAACGACTCGACGGTGTGGTTATGGCAGTGTAAGAATGGAAAGCTCCAAGATTATCATCATGCTAACCACACGAGACAGTGCCCTCGGGAACTACGATGCAGGTATTTGCAGGCCACACCGGTCCGGTTCAGTGCGGCGAGTTCACGCCCGATGGTACGTCAAATCAACACGTCTCGGCGAACCTCGAGTATCTCATCGTCTCGGTTCAGGCAAACGGATAGTGACAGCCTGTGCTGGCGGGACTCTCATCCATTGGGACCCGCGTTCACCAACCCCTGTTTTCAAGCTCACTCCACAGGATGCTCGTTTCGATTTGGACGGGGTCACTTCTTTGGCGGTTAATTCTTCTTCTACATTGGCTGTTGTGGGAGGGACCTCGGGGAGCGTTCGGGTGGTGAGTCTGAGCAAAGGGGAAGTCGTAGGGGCCCTCGGAGGACACGCCGAGGGAGAGAGCGTCGAAGCAGTGCAGTTTGTTGATCTCTCTGGGACGGCAAGCGGCCCTGGGGTTGTCATAACGGGCGGAACTGACGGTAAAGCGTGCATCTGGGACGTCAGTACGATGCGTCTGCGTGCGACTCTGGAGCACGAGGTTGGTCCAATCGAAATTCTGCCAGCGCTGGGTCTGATCGACACTTGTAGGACGCGATCACGAGCGTGATAGCACACCCGGCACCAAAGAGCCATTTGATCGTCACGGCCTCGGCAGACAAAACGCTGAGGACGTGGGATGCTCGAACGGGCACGCTGATCAAGGCGCACACGGGCCATCGTGGACCGGTTCTCGGTGCATCGCTCGGGCTGGAGGGTTCTGTGGTCGTGAGCGCAGGGGACGACGGGGTCTGTCTCGTATTTACGACGGAAGCAGACGAAGAGGCATGAGTACATAGTTACATAATCCAGTGTAAGTAGTCGACGAGGCCACGATGATGAGCTCCGGTGCGCGCTCGTCCTCGACCCATCATGTACACGAACCACCATGGCCCCGCCAGTCCACAGCCCGGTCTCTCCAGCAACCCCTTCGTCGGTGACCCCACCACCGCACACGCCCGCTTCCCAGATCTCACCGCATCCACCTTCCAGCCCGGATACCCACCCAGCGGGTACCCGAATCAACCACAGCAGTACCAACAACAGTATCAGCAACATCCACCCCAATCTTATACTCCCGCTCCTCCGTACCAGGCCCAACCACAGATGATGTCCCCTCAGAGCCAGTTTGCATCGACATCCTACGTTCCGCAGTACCCACCCCAAGGGTACGTTCTGTCGTGCATGAACGCTACATCCCTCGATCTGATCACATCCCTGCCTTCCCCTCTCACAGGCAAATGGTCCCCCAACCCACCAGCATCGGCGCTTTCCAACACACAAGCGGGTTCCCACAGCCATTACCACAACAATACCCCATCCCATCCGGTTACCCATATTCCAGCAGCCCTTACCCAACACAGCAAACCAACGCCACGCCCAGCTATCTCGCCGAATTCGATCCGTACGCGCAGTCCCAGAGCCAGAACCAGCCTCAGATCAACCTGGGGACCTCCGGGACCGGTCCCGCAGGCGTGATTCACCCACGCGACTCGATTCGCATTCACAAGTCCGGACTGGAAGCTTGGGATACGTATAGTTGGAAACAGCTCTTCAGTGCGTGCGATGTACTCAAGCAGGCGTGGTCTGCGCGCAAGCAGCAGGCAGAGGGCATCGTACGGCAGTACGGCGGCCATACCGATCCGGGGTTGTTCGGCCCTGATCCGGCGTTTGGGTATAATAGTCAAGTCGAAGGTTGGAAGCAGGTAAAGCGGCCTCTCTTATTGGCACGTGTTTTGGGCGTGAATGTTCATATCGGCGTTATAGGTGCTCAAAGATGCGATCAATAATTTCGGTACGTCGTACGATTTCGTGTTTTCTACCGGGTCTGAGGGGTCTCTCCAGACACTGTCGCGGCATCTACCTTCCAGCTGCACGAAGTGTTCAACAGCTATCGACAGTCGGGCGATCAGGCAAGTAAGCGACGCGTGCGGGAGTCGTGTAATGCGGCAGTGAAAGGCTTGCCCGACTGGCCCAGTAATTAGCATGTCATTCAGACGGACAATTGCTTTGTAGATCAAAGGGTTGCGTTGTTAGTTGTCGTGTACAGATTTATTAGGATGATTTGTATGGCAATATTCACCCTCCCGCTCACGAGGTCATACACGCCATATTCAAGGAATCCAGGGCATGGTTCAGGTCAGTATGACGAGAAGGGGAAACAAACGATACGTTTCCATCCAAAGTCGCCCTACAACCCCCTCGAATCAACCGGACTCACGAGCGTCATCTTCACGCGGCCGCGTTGCGTATTCCTATCCTTCTCCACCTCGATCCTGACTTTGACTTTATCAAACACCGATATCGCCACCGGCGCAGCGTCCTCCGCCCCGTTCGTCGACGGCGGCACCATGACGGTATAGTTCTCCGCGTCGAATTGGACGTCGCGTTTGAACGTGACGAGACCTTCCAGTCCGAGGCTAAAGCACCCCAAACGAAAACGAAAACGAAAACAAAAGGGCGACAGTGAGACGACCGATCAACAACCGAAAAAAGGCCACATCGGCACGCACTGGAACACAAACACCCCGACGCCATTCCTGAACGTCCGTATGACGAACGCGTCTTCCGTGATCCCCTCCCCCTTCTCCGCGTGACCGCTCTCCTTGGCGAGCGCCTCCGCACGCCCTTTGAGAGCTAGGCCGACGTAAAATTCGACGCTGGCGCGTCCTGCCATTTGGGCCATACGATGTCGTCGATTGATCACGTCCATGATGCGCTCGACGTTGGACTTAGAGTGAAGCGAGGGGTGGAGCGGGACGTGCGAGATGGCAACGGCGAGTTGACGATGCGCGAGGATGTCTGTGGGGGTGTGATGGGTGGGTCATTTGCATTTGTCGCCGGTGTGAAGGGGGAAAAGTCAATTCCTACTTACCAGCATATCGCCTGATCGGACTCGTGAAATGCGTGTAAATCGGGCTTGCGAGACCGTAATGTCCAAACGTATCTCTGGAAACGCTTCCAGAACAGAAATACTCGGCAGAAAGCATGCACCTCGTCGCCATGATACGAACCAGGGTATTGAATGCCGGTGTAGAGGGATCCTAGATTGGTCGTGAGACGTCGACAGAAAGAGTCCACACGCCAAGCACGCACGACGCATTTATCTAACGAGGTCGCGAGTGCCCCCGAACTCGAGACATCGAGCTTGAACCCCTTTCGTTTCAAGAGCACGTCCTGAAGCTTCTCGAAATTCGTCTTTGGCGGGGGTAAATGGCGTCTTGTCGAAAACGACCGTCGATATCGCATCGCCAATACCAATGACGCAACGCACCTCAAAACTGCAGTCTGCGGGAACACCTCGTCGATTTTCTCGGCTACGCTCACGTTGGCGAGCAACATAAACTCTTCTACCAAGCTGTTCGTCTCTCGCAACTCTTTTTGCTCGACGTCGATGGGATCAGAGGATTCGGCAGATCCAAGATGGATTTTCACTTCGGGAGATGCGAGATTCAACGCGCCAGCTGCCATACGCCGTGCCTTGAGCTTGATAGCGAGTGCATTGAGAAGGCGAATGGATTGCGCGAGCGAGTCGGTGCGATTCCTGATGTGATCAAGCTAAGTGTTGTGCAGCGTATACGTCGAAGACACTGCTCACGGGTCGTCTTTGCACATTTGTGCCTCCTCGTACTCAAATGCCGCTTTTGAAGCAATGACAGACTTTGTATACTTGACGTTGATAATGTCAGCGTCCTCAGTGAGTTGCTGGGTCGTTGTTAGTCGTCGTTCGTGTGCATGGACCGTTGGCGAGACCTACCCAAATCACACTAAATGCCAATCTTTCGACGTGTGGTCGAAGAGAACAGAGATTTGTGCCCAAAAGTGCCGGTAGCATGTCAATGCGATTGTCCACTAGGTATACGGTCGTCCCGCGCGAGGAGGCTTCACTATCCATGGGGGTATCAGCGTGAACGAAATAGGAAACATCCGCAATGTCTACAGGTCACGATCAGATTCGTTGATAAACTTCATCCAAGAGTACTCACGGACACCCGCTTCGATGTGTCCATTAGGAAGACGGCGAGCATGCAGCGCGTCGTCAATATCCTGACATCCTGCACGACAAACGTCGCGTCAATCCCTCTGCTTTTGCACAGACAAACACTCGCCTGGGGGATCAATACTACAAATGTCCAAGTGCCTCAAGTCCATCCTATCTCTCCATACTGGGTCAGTTGAGTCCTTTGGCGGGACGACCCACTGATCTCCTTCAGGGGGCAAACAATCCAAGATAGCTTTCCCAAAGGGTCGGTATGTCACCTCAAACTCCAACAATAGGCTTTCTTGCTCCGTTCCCTTATCCTCTGCTTTTCCGAGAGCACGAACCAAATGGCCCTCGGGATATCGCGAATGCGCGTCCCATCGGTCGATGGTCACGAGAATCTTTTGTCCAAGAAGTGAAGGAGCTTGACGGGTGCGAAGTCGGATACGAGGGAGTAATCGGGAAAGCGGGAGGGCAAAGACAGTCTGGGTGGAGAGCGAAGTCGAAGCCGTAGATGGAAGGGACGCAGTATCAAGATGGCACACGTAACTAAAGGAAGAACAGTCAGGATATGCCCCAAGTGGAGCTATAGGACGTACGCGCGCCAGTTCCGTTTAATGATTCCGACCACTCGTCCAGTGGGCTGCTTCTCAGAAGAACCCTTCTTGGTGTGGACTGACCGGAGGGCCTTCGTTTCTTCGCGAAGTTTGAATTCGTCTCCGTCTGACTCCTCCTCTGAGTCTTCTGCGTCATCGTTCTTGAGGGTGGCTAAAGCCAATCATTGGGACCTGAAGATGACAAGACCGTGATGGTGGAAGACGTACCCTCTTGGTCGACCACTTCGTCGGTTGGAGCTTTCCATTCACTCTCGTTGAAAACTTCGACGACGACGACATCCCCGTGAACGGCGCGATTCATGTTCTCTCTGCCGACTAGAAGGACGGGCTTCGTGAAAGCTGAAACCGGTACAGTGCCCTGGAAGATATCATCCCGGGTGTCATAGGGATTGGCCAACCGAACGGTACAGCGACGAACCTCCAAGTAATTGTATTGGTTGGCATTGAAGTGACCTTGATGGAGTTCTCCTGCTTTGGTGCCAGCCAAGAGCGTAGCAGTAGGAAGGTACTGAATTTTCCATGAGCGCCGATTTCTCTGCAACAAAATAAAGCATACATTGGCATAGAGGGCTGTCCGGGTGGTCGTCGCCGCTCTAGTGCGCTCGAGGTCATCCGTGCCTGTAGCAGAGAGCAGATCCAAAAGTTTTTCGGCTTCCTGCGTTCCCTCGAGGTATTTGCGGACTATTCGAGATGTGAGGAGATGGGAAACGGACGATGGTAAGAGGGAGAGATGCTACTTGAAACGGTCGGTATGTTTTCGGCCTCGGCCTTTTGTCGGTTAGCAACGTCATCGGTGAGAAGGATGACTTGGGGCATCTTGCGAGTTTGACCGCGAACGGGAGGGCGTGCGAGGGCAAGGTGGGTATTGTACCATTCTGCGCCTCTCCGGATGCCTATGGACAGTCAATGCCATCGAGACCGTTGGACGACGAGTCCGACCCTACCTCTGTCGTTGCGGTCATTCGGGGTCTCATTTTCTTCCGTCACGACCGCGGTTTCTCTGCAGGAAGTGAACAGTTGACGAGGGAAGAAGAGAACGACACGAACGAGCGAAACTCGTTGTAAAAGACCCAGATCTTCTTGTCGTCTGCCTTGACGAGTGCCTTGAGACGATTGTAGAGGGGCAGGGATCTGTGTCGGACTTCCTCCAAGACGGTCTGGAGAAGGATGATGGGAGGGGTAAAGCTGGGGGATTCTATGAGATCGATCTAAAAGAGACGATGGTGAGTATGAGGTGTACCGAGGAAGGGGGGGGGGGTTATGACCTGAGAGAGAAATATGTTCGTGTCGGGGAGGACATAGTGGCCCGTCGTGAACTGTTTGTGAGTGGAATCGCCTGCAGCGGGCAGGACGGGATTGATGGCACCAGCGCAGATCCGACACGCGACGACACCACAGTGTATATCGTCGCGGAGGTAACGCTCTCGTAGTACTGATGGACGCTCAGCCGTACGTACGACGCATGACTGGTCTCGCGAACCTTTGATGACCTTGCCCCGGGATGTCTTTTTGAAGAACTTGCGTTGGGTTACGACCGCCTCTTCACGCGGACGCTTCAGAATCGTTATCTGGGGCATTTCGGACGGGCGTTGAATCGAGCTCAAGCTTGGTTGCGTCGATAGAGTTCTCACGGGATGACTTCTAGGGGCCGCCGTCGGATAGGAGACTCCCCTCGCTCGCACACACCCAAACACCAAAAATGTGGTTCAACAACGATTCTACAGAAGCACAGGCACACGCCCAAGTACGCAGCTATGCTGGGCAGACGCTGGCGACGACCACGCTGACTCGTCGCATAGGTCATGGGGGGAGGGCATACCGCCAAACTCTCGCATGAGTTGATCGCCGCTGCAGCTTCGTACGAGGTACCGTGGACCTCGCTCGTCTTCGGCCTTGGCTCCACACTCACCCATCTTGCATCGCTAGGCAGCAAAAGCGTACGAACATCACGTCAAAGAGCATGGTAAACCTGTCAATCATGAAAAGGCTGTTGCATTGCTGTAGGACAACCGCCGTTCGTGAGGTGGAGCGGGTCTCACACTCGCTATAGGGCCGCATTGACGGGTGGCTTCATCGACCGGATGGTGGAGACCAAGGGTATGGACGCAGTCGATAGGGAACACGCGAAGCGCATTGGTGAGTATAAATGGACGAGACGCTGTGCATCTCTCACCTCCTCGCAGCTCACCAGCGCGCAACGGAAGCTTTGGCGCAGTCTGGCGAGTACTGAATTGGAAGCGCTGTTCCGTGATCTTCAGCACAATCGTAATGTATTGGTATCCGCGTATCTTGTAAATTACAGCGTGCCCACGCTTCGAAGGCACAGATCTCGAGTAACAAGGTTCCTGTCCTTGTCTCTACCTTGCCCGCTGCCGAACGCCATCACGAGTGCATCCTGTCCTTCATCGACCCTGTAGCCAGTCAATTTTCGAAAACACAAACGGTGTAGGAGAGAAACGGACCACTTGACTGGATGTGCCGACTGTTCAAGGACAACTTTGACAGTCGTCCACGAGAACCGCGCCATGGAAGGATATCCGAACGTTTTCTCGAGCGAATTTTCGATCCAAGCTTTCGTCTTGGGGTCTAGATAGGGAGCAAGTTCACTCGACTCGGTCCTTGGCAGCGAATTTGCAAACCTGAGGGATACCCGCTGCCAAACTCTCTTCCAAACCCTTTGAGAGCACTCGCGGTTTGATCGTCGCCATCGAGCTCTTCGAAACGCCAGCCCTCGATGCAGGCATCGCGCGTGACTTTGGCAGCCACACTCGCCGCGCCGACGATCTTGAATTTCGAATCCGCTTTTGCGGTCACTGTGAAATTAATGCCTTGGAAGGCGGAGGATAGGTATGCCTCGTAAGACGTCGTGTTTCCGAGCGCATCGACGTACACCTAGGTGACACACGCTCGCTCTCAGTGCTACGATGTAGAGGCGAGACGCTCACGTCTGAAAGTTGTATTCCGGACTGAAGCACCTCGCGAATGAGCTGGACGGTCGCGTCTTCTGACTGTTTGTTCAGATTCACCGGCGGCACTTTGAGCATGCCCCTCGATATCGCCTGTGGACTGGACGAGTAGGGCGGATGAGTGACGGTCGCGGTGCCGCGGGGACCGTTCCGCACCTGATGACGCGTACGGACCAGGCCAGGTTGACGGGGTCTGCGTTGAGCACGCCGAGCAGCTCTGCCCGCTTTTCCGGCGTCAGCGCTTTGGAGTCTTTGGGGGGTCATGGCGGTATGTGGACGAACGGCGCTGGGAGAAGCGAGGTGAGCTCACCTGCGAAACCGAGCTGGTCGAGGTCGTCCTTCCACGCGACGGGGCAGTACGCGACGCCGTATACGAGCGGGCCAAGGACGGGGCCTCTGCCAGCCTCGTCGACGCCGAGGATGTACGGACCGCGCGCGGTGGGGGTGGGGGAGTGGTACGAGTAGGACTCGGTGAGGGGCGTCGACGGTGCGGAGGGGACGTCCATGTCAGCCACGACGACGCGCGTCAGCCGCAGCGACGTTGAAATAGCGCGCGGGTCGTCCGTTTCCACCCCACCTTTGCTCGCTGAGTGCAACAGCAAAGATGTCCGTCTCCGTCGTCGGCCGTCTCTCCGCGTTCGTCGACGCCGTCTGGTCGTTCATCTTGACACTCGTCCGCTCCCTACTCGCCCTCTTTTCGTTCCGCCGTCGCTCCGCCGACCTCTTCGCCCTCTCCGCCGCCAACCGCAGCCCGGACGACGCCCTCGCCCGTGCACACTCCCACCTCAGGCCCATCCTCCTCACCCCGAGGTCGATCGCCCGCTCGCCCGCGTACTACACACAGCGCGCCCAGAGCACCCGCACCCGCACCCCCTCCGCCACCTCCACCCTCTTCCCGGTACACACCGACAACGCGGCCGCCTCTGGTTCCGTTCCTCAGCCGACCGACCCACAGAGGACCTCCCCAAAGCTCGACCCGAACGACCCCGAGCTCGGCTTGTACGTCACCGCTTCCTTGGCCAGCGACCACCCCAGCACCGCGAGCGCGTCAAGCTTCCACGGTGGGACCTCCGATACATCCTTGCCCACCACCCACACGACATCGCTCTCCGTCTTGCCACTCACCCCGCCGGACAGATGTTACCTCGCGCCGATGCCATCCGTCACCGACTGTCCTTACGCCGAACCCTGGCCAGCCAATGTCACCCTCGATCGCGGAAAACCCAGGCTCCCAGGAAGCCCTCTCAAGGTCTCGATCAATACGGACCCCGCATTCCCAGAACCGATGGTCGGTCCGATGGT
The DNA here is from genome assembly GCA_038093155.1 of Boletus huronensis. Classification (NCBI taxonomy): domain Eukaryota; kingdom Fungi; phylum Basidiomycota; class Agaricomycetes; order Boletales; family Boletaceae; genus Boletus; species Boletus huronensis. Next base: position 16,160 of record JBBPRS010000314.1, read on the forward strand.
TTCCCCGCTTCCTGGACGCTGGAGCCCCGTGCAGATCTGGACGAGCACGCCCTGCAAGGACGACAACCTCGTACCCGATCCGGCCCTCAGTCCGTTCGACCATCACACGCAGTCGACCACGGACCCCTCTTCCGCGCTCGCCGAAATCTCACACGCACTCATATCGCGATCCCGGAGTTCTGTGCAGCCCTACGACGACACTTCCAACTCGAGCACGTCCTTTGACGCGAGCCTGTCTGTCAACTACTCGCCTGTCCCCGAGACGCTACAACGGCCCGACCCGACCCTCGAGCGCCATCGGACGCACGGACAGTTCCTGCGGCCCAAGAGCCAGCCTTATCCGCGATTCCACTACCCCGACGCATACGCATGCGTATGGCGTCGTCACGGCGCCCGTGTCCCCGGCAAACCTGGTCGTACTGCACACACGCACCCCTACGCACGCTCCCACTCACACATGGACCTGCGGGAGAGCGAGGAGTGGTACGACGCCGACGCATACCTTCATTCCCCCGCGTCTGCGCTCAGTCCACCCCTCTGCGAATCCGCGACCGAGGACGAGGACGAAGACGACATGCCGCTCGGCCGTCTCAAAGCACGCTTGGCGCGTCGGAGCGCGGCCGCAGGCGCCACCCTCGGTCTTGGCGTCCCCATCGGCAATGGTATGGACACTCGCAAGGCCGCCGCCGCCTTGTCCCCGAGAACGAGAAGGATGAGCGAAGGATGTTTGTTGGCGATTTCCGAGTCGACGCCGACGCGCGTCGGCGTCGGTGCACGCGCTAGCCGACACGTTCTCTCCCTCGCACTCGATGGAGACGGACACACCCCCAACGATTGGTTCGAAGCGCTCTCGCTACGTTTCTCTTCCGAGCAGAAAGACGCCCTCGCACCGGGTTCGGAGCCCTGCTTGGCTGTACCATCCGTCGAGGGGGTGACGGTGGCGAGCTGAGGTATATGTGTACGCGACGCGCATGTCGTGTAGTCGTTCCTTTTGGTTTCCCTTGTCGAGTGGTTCAGGTCGTATGTGCGCGCTTGTACCTGGATATCGTTACGTAGTTGTGTTTCCGAAGCAGCGAATGGGAACGTGTTACACGTGTCGCGTGTGAGTAACTACTACCAACTACAAACAGACAACAATTTGTCAAACGGTATGTAAAACAGTACAACTAGCAGGAGATCAAAGCAGAGCATCATAGCGTCAAGAACGAGAAAAGGATCGTGACCGTCAGAATATCTGAGCCAACTTTTCCGCAGTCAACCCACCAGGGGCCCGCGGCACAAATTTACAAGGAAAATGACGTGGGTGCCTGGCAAAAAAAAAAGGACCAGAGACCAGGTGAGCACGTTATGCGCCGAGGCGAAAAGCCTTGTGGACGAGTGAGATGACGTACGAAGTGATTCCCGCAGTCCACCGTGGGTTCACAGGAATGTCATTACCCTGCTCGTCTTTACATGGCATGATTGCAAAAATCGCCAAGATAGACACCATCGCCGACCAGACAGAAGCGTCTGCGATGTATCGGCCGACGCAGATCCGTCGGCCAGCACCATAGGTATAACTCACGGTGTCGTTGTTGAGTTCGCCGTTTTCGCCCAGGAATCGCTCGGGTTGGAATTGTTCAGGGTTGGCGTATTTAGCCTCGTTACGGGTCATGGCCCTGGTAAAGCCGAGATCAGATATAGGTACGGCAAGGACAAGGGATGAACGTACCAGGTGTTCATTATGATCGTGGCTCCTACGATGGAAATTTAATTAATCCATGTGAAACAGCCATCGAGTCACAAACCTTGCGGAATGAAAAAACCGTCATAGACGTCCGCGCTCGTCGTCGCGTGAGGTATTCCTGAATTGATCAGCAGATTAGAAAAGGATACAACGCGAGGGCGGTGATTTACCTAGTGGGACCGCGGGATGCCACCGCACTGTCTCGCGTAGGACTGCCTCGATATACGCGAGTGAGGTACGGTCCTCAAAGACCGGAAGCCGCACAGTTCCAACAACTGAATCAATCTCTGCCTGTGCGCGCGCCTGGACGTCGGGGTTAAGCAACATCGCCAGGATGAAGATCAACAGGGTCGAGGAAGTCTGTGAAACGGGTCCATCAAAACCGGCAGTAATTAGATCAGTCGAACGGAGCTCACTGTCTCCGATGCCGCTAAACATGGCAAGTCGTGTCAGTCGAGAAGGGATAGGAATGTCACCAAGTTACGGACCAGCGAAGGCTGTCACAGAGGACTCCTTGATGGCGCGCACGTACTCCTTGGCGACATCCTGCCCTTTGATACGATTGAGTGAATTGGAGACCATAGACGGAACTGCGGTGCCAGCTGCCTGACCATGCCGTCAGTCATTGCTGATGAACGTGCCAAGTTAATTATCTGACCAGCCTCTCTTGTACGAAGCGGAAGGGGGTCTCGACCATGTCGTCGGCGTATTTCTGAGATAGAAGGGCGGTTCGCTTGAACGATGCGCCCGGGAACCAAGCTGGAATGTATCGGACTTTGGGGGGGCCGAAGTAAGGGCCCAGTGCGGGATACCAGAGATGAAGACTTACGGAATGGGAAGAAACCAAGAAAGGCGGCGACCTCTGGACGTATGGATGCGACAGCGAGGTTGACAGCCCGATCAACCACGTTGATGATCGGATCGTCCCGAAGTGCAGTCTCGTAACCGTACACGATCGACATGATGATCGAGGTCGAGTGTCTACGAAAAAAAAAAAAAATCAGAATCGAAATAGGAAAATACCGGTGGGGATAAACGCACGTCTGGACATGTGCAACGTAGTTTTCTGGGGACTCGAGCAAGTTGAGGACGAGGTCGCGCGCTTTCTGAAGCTGGACGGGGTGATAGTTGAGGGCAGCCTCGTGTCGGAAGGCCTGATGGAAAAGTCTGCGATGCAGACGCCATCTGTCGCTATAAGGGACCATGACGGAATTGAACGACCATCCGAAACTGGTGCCATCAGCAAGAGCAGGTCGTTCTGTGTCAGGAGTAGCTCACAAGTCATTGGTCATGCGAATGATGGCGGGCCGGTCTGAATAGTTGTAGGAGCGCCGCTCGAGGAGGTCCTTGGCGACCTCCTCGGAGTTGATGACGATGACGTCTTGGTTCAGAAGGCGGGAGTAGACGAGATCGCCTAGGGAGATGTGAGGGCGGGAGGGTGGACGGAGACGGAAGGAGAATACCGAAAGTCTTGCCCCAGCGCGTGTAGGACACCCAGGGCTCTGCGGGGTCTATGCCGAGGACGTTGCCCACGATGGGGATCGGGGTAGGGCCCGGGGGCAGGGGATGGCTCGCAGGGTTTCTGCGGCTGCGTGGCCAGAGGGCGGCGAGGGCGTAGACGACGAGGGCGAGGGCGAAGAGGGCGGGGATGGGACGGTCCATGGGGCATTGGAGCGAGCCATCCGAGGCCCGTCTTATAGGAGAGATGGGACGTGTCTACCCTGCTGACTAATCGGATCCGCTTCGCCACGGACCACGACCATGGAGGAGAGCATCTCCCTCGACGAGACCAACGAAATCCGCATCTCTCTTGGCCTCAAACCACTCTCAGAAGACCCAGCACCCGCAGACGACACCGACAGACAGGCAGAGGACAACTATGTCCGCCACCGCGACCATGAAGCAAAAGAGCGCGAGTCAAAGTAATTCCATGGTTCGTTCCCTGCGCCAGAACGTTCTTGCTGATTCTACGTCTTTGCGCCAGGAAAACGCATGACAGAATTGCCAAGTGAGCGTCTGCCAGTCGTCGCCTCACTTCTTGCTCATTCACACTCCCCATTCAGGGTGAGGAATCGACGAGAGCTCAACGCCTCCCTGACCGGCACAACCCTCGGTGATCCCGACGGCGACTCAGAGGATACTCTCAAATGGATCAAGAGAGCAAAGAAGCGCGAGAGGGAGCTCGCACGTAAGCGGCAATTGGAGCTTGAGAACATGGACAAGGTCTTTCAAGCGGACGAATACACCGAGAGTACGGGCCCCATTCATTCACTTCCGTTCCATTTCCTTACTCCCCATCTCAGAGGATCTGCAAGGCTTAAAGGTCGGCCATGACTTTGACGAGCTTGCGGAAGGCGACGCCCGCATACTTACGTTGAAAGATAGTCGAATCCTTGATAACGAAGGTGATCTCTCTCGTCACTCGTCACTCCCCTTCTCACAGACCCATCCAGAGGACGAGCTACAGAACGTCGAAATGGCCGAAGCGGATCGCACCAAGAAAAATCAGGAGCTCAAAATTAAACGCCGTGACTATACCGGTTATGATGATGACGAGTTCCAAGAGGGAACGCACGGAATGAAACGATCCGTTCTGGCAAAGTATGACGAGGTGTTGGAGGGTCCGCGCGAAACCGTAAGCGTTCCTTGCGTTCCATGTGGGTGCATCGTTTACCCAAATATCACAGGGTTTCCGCTTGGGCGGCTCGGTCAAGTCCGCCACAGTCGAACGACCCGAAACAGAGGAGGGCACTGTGTCCGTCAATCGTGCCTTGCTGTCAATAGATTATGCCAGTGAGTTGCACCTCGTGTCATCACGTATCCCCATCCTTCTAATACACGTGTTGCAGAAAATTTGGAGACACATGACTATCTGCGTGAAGGGGATGTAGGGTTCAAGAAGCCAAAGGTAAGCATCACATCATCCCATTTGTGAATTTAGTCATCTCTGTAACCATCACACAGACCAAAAAGAAGCGCTCCTCCCGACGTGTTCCTATCGACAATGAAATTCTTGATGGCGACGCCATGGATCAGATGGAAGTGGATGAGAAGCCTGTCGTTCCTAGGACACGTGAGTTAGACACCAATTTTGTGGATGACGATGAGCTACAAGCTGCTCTCGCCCGTCAAAGAAGAGCCAAGATCCACAAGGCCAAAAAGTTGTCCCCTGAAGAAATCGCACGGAAAAGTGGGCCCCACATTCATCTCTGCACGTGATTCACTCTTATCTGTCTGCCTTCTCCAGTCGCTGCAGATCGCGCTCGGGAGCAATCGGCCCTTGCCGATGACATTATCAATGTCGAAGAGGTGGAAGAAGAGGCCGGTGAATCAGCCTTGACATTCGACGACACATCCGAATTCGTTCGCGCAATTTCCTATAACCCTGCCGCAGTCAAAGTGGAACAAGTCGAACCCTCTGCAGCACCGCCTCCCCCGAAAAGCCGATCACCATCCCGAGACGTGTCAATGCAAGGCGATGAGGCCTTGGACGAAATTGAAGCCGGCGAGGTGATCCTGAAAGAGGAAGAGGAAGATGTCGAAGAGATGCTCGAGGCGATCGAACAAGCAATCAAAGACACCGAAGCAGAGGAGCGCGTTGCTGCAGAGAACGGCGAAGGCCAAGCAGCGGTTGGAACATCCGGTGAGCCCACCTTTGGCTCCGGCATGGCCAATACATTGGCTCTACTCCGCCAGCAAGGGCTGCTTGGCCAGTCGAACGCAGACCAGGATGAGCGCGAGAAAGTCCAACGGCAACACGATTTCTGGCTCGCGGATTACCGACGTATGTTGGCTCAGCGAGAACTTGACCGATTGCAGGCCCGCGGTAGCAACAAGGATCAGGCGACGCGAGAGTACGAGAACCGTACTCGAGAGCAGCAGGAGGCTCGTGCCAGTCTCGACGTGTTCAAGAACTACAAGCCCGACGTCAATATCGCTTACTACGATGAATTTGGTCGCGCTCTCGCACCCAAGGAGGCTTGGAAAGCGTTGTCTCACAAGTTCCACGGCAAAGGTTCTGGGAAGATGAAGACAGAGAAGCGATTAAAGAAGATCGCAGAAGAGAAAAAGAAGGAGGCCATGGCCAGTGGTGACACCCCTCTCAGCATGAACAGAGCGTTCCAGATCCGACAAGAAAAGACTGGGCAAGCCCATTTCGTATTGTCCGTCGGCAACAGAGGGTACGTCTTTTTCTCTCCTCTGGGATGGTATGGTCAGACCAAACCTCTGCATCTAGCGCTGTGCCTCAAGCGTCGGAGTTCCTTGATCCCCAGCCATTGTCGAAGGGTAAAACGGAGAAAACAAAAAGCAAGAAGAAGGAGGCTGCCAAAGCCGCTGCCGCTACTCCTCAAACCCTCGACTCCACAGGATTCATCACCTTGCCCGCCCCCCAGGCAAACGATTCGGTCAATGCGAGTCCTGCACCTTCCGGCTTTTCGTCCGTTGTACAGACGAATGGCTCTGGGTCCCCTATGCCCACGAAGCCTGGTTTCTCACGCATATCGTCGGCCGTGGATACTCCCTCTCAGAGTAGTACTCCCGTCACGGGAGAGAGGACAAAGGTTGCATTTGGGTTTGGGGCGAAGAGGAAAGTCGCAGATGATTTCCTCGACGAGCCCGCAGCCAAGAGACGATGATTTGCATGTTTTCGGATGCCTTTTGTTTTTCCACCACCTTATTTTGCACCTGCCAGCGTGTTCGAATCTTGTTATTTTTTTCCCTTCTTGCCATTGTGAACTTGTGAATGCGTACGTTGGGTTTTAGCCTAGACGAACGGTAATTAACTGTCTTTAGCCGAGCGCAGGAAAGAGTCTTTCCTTTCTCCACTCGTGGCCCGATTTCCTCAGAGTCTGATATTCCGGTTTACACCCGGTCATTCGACAGCAAATCAGCTATGTCCACCTTGCATTATCCTCGCAGCTCACCACAGCCCTAGATTGCTTCAGAGCCGGACAGCGCTCCGTGCTGCCACCGCTCTCCTGTCGCACGTCACACAAATCCAGCTCCATCTCCGAGTCACCCACATTGAACTTGTGGGTCCTTGATTTTACTCCAAGGCATTGCATTATCTTTGCGACCGACTTGTGCCAGAACCAGCGCGCACGAGCAACTCGAGGGGCTGGCATGTGGACCAGGCTGTATGGCATCTTTGGCGCGAACTTGGAGTTTTGCCTCACTTGCTGCACACGAGTTGATTTGACACGTAATGCTCATCGATCTGTCGCACGTTCAGGCTGCAACTTGGACGCGGACTCGGCTCCAAGTGTCATGGTGGTAATGCGGAGAATCGATACCACTCATGGATGGCCACGTCGACCCAGTTGCGAGATTCGGAGATCCGAGACATTCTCTTTATTGACGTCGCCCATCAAGCTCTGTACACGCCCGGTCCGCATCATGCGAGCGTTCTACCATGGACTAAACGTTTCATCAAGTTCGGCCATCATGAACGAGCGCCAAACGGCAACCTACCAGCGCATCAGTTTCAAGCCCGTACGTACATCACAGTACATGTTTCATTTTCAGTGTGTCGTGTCTTCTAAAACTGTCGGATTCAATCCGTCTGTGGCGGCCTCCAGGCCTTTGAATTGTTTCCAGAATAGATATTTCATCGAAAGGGAAACCTCTGGCCTCCTGTCGTGAAGCCTCTTGAATCATGACCCCGAGGCACCATTAATTTTTATGGATACGTAGGGGTTTCCCGAGTGAGTCTTCATGCCAGGGTAAATGTCACCCTCGTTCTACCAGCTTATCAGCCTTCTGTCACCAAGGCTGTGCCGCACAACTATCAAGCTAGCCTGAGCGGGGTAGGGGCTACTTTTTGTGTCACGGCACCGCTTGATGAGAGTCTCGCCACTGGTCCTCCAAGCATGCGACCAAGAAGTTCTAGTGACCTCAGCCCGCTTAGCCAAAAACATGGTGAGAACCATTGTCAGAACGGTGAGTCCGGGTAGCCACTATTCCCGTGATCCGGTTGGCCGCCGGCGGGCCATTAATTATGTCAAGGCATTTTGTCTTCACTGGCCTCGACCCACCCATGGCTTGAACATTCGTCACATCAGTGGCTTCAAATCTGCAAAATCGACCTGATCGATCGCGTGGATTCGATAAGATACTTTTCAGTGCATGGGTGTGGCTAAAATATAAATTCTTGCCGAACCGATGTGATCAACAAACTCGCGAGCGATCACTGCGTATTCGCGAGCGTCTCCTCATTGCCAGCCCGTCCTCGCGCATGTATGTACAAGTTTTTTCTGTACCTCAACTATAAGTTGAACTTGTTAGGATGATTGAGTACTAGTACAAGGCTTCGACATGTCCACTTGTTGTAAATTACGTCGAGAATACAACCTGCTACGGTAAGCACAACTATCAACTGTAGGTGGTTTAGTCTGAATAACAGCGCACCCGGAAAACACGTACGCACCCAGAAAGCAGCACCGCTAGGCACCAATATGTATGTAGAGAATCCGTTGATCAAAAGGTATATCGCTCGAACTAATACTTCTCATCGTCCTGTGCAATGCGAGAGCTGCTCGTGTATGGTCCAGACGACCAGACTCATCCAGCAGATTGTCATAAAATTTCGTCGTGATCTCGTTTGTGTGCTCATCGTCCACAGCCCACATCGTCCCAATCACCGAACGGAACCCGGCGAACTGCATGGCTGCAGCAAGA
>JBBPRS010000315.1:0-24094 GCA_038093155.1 Boletus huronensis
TAGGATTCTCAACAAGACCCACCTTCTGCTTTCAAGTTGTGGGTATTCCATGGTCCTTGGCAAGAGTACCATCATTTGTATATTATGTTGCTCAAGTCTCTTCAAGTGCTACTTGTTGTCTATGTTTATGATAGAAAATTGCTATCTGTGTGTAGATCAACTAATTGATTGATGCATGTCATATTGGCTATTTTCATTTATAAATGTTTGCATAACCAACAAAGTTTCTATCAGATACAAACATTTCATTTGAATTGTGGATTATATATTACCAATTTTGGATGCTTACATAATCAACATTATACCAAGATGACAAATCAGTGCCAAAGTTGTTATGTAACCTGTTTTATAGGGGCATGGGAATCCCACAAGGATGACAAATCATGTCCATATTAAGTAAAAATCACTTTGGAAATGATCTTTCTTTTGGATTGTGGGAATCCCACAGGTCATTATGGGAATCCCACAAGTTAGGTGGGAACTTAGGTAATGGCCTAAAATGGCTAAATATTCATATTTCTCACAGGGGGCAAAAAGGGGTGCGGACGCCCTGGACGTTCCCATATAAAAACAAGCTATTAGCTTGAATTTTGTGCAGAAATATTACAGCTAATAGCTTGTCAAAAGTGGTTGCCTGAAGTGCGATGGTCTGGTCAAAGGGAGTCTTAGTGAGGGAATGATGGGTCATTGGGGTGGTCGAGGAGCTCACAGGAGGGGTAGAAGGGGAAAAGATGGGGGGATACCAACGAATCGTAACATGCTGCTGGGGGCACCATATGTAAATTTCCTCGTTTAACCTAACTTATTTACCAAGGAGTGGACTTGTTTTCCTTTTTCCAAATTTAAAAAATGTCAGAGCATGTTAATCTCACACACCCTGCCATTTTTTAAATTTAGAAAAAGGAAAACAATTAAAATAAGTACATTTAAGGTGAATAAGCAAATGGAGGTTTTCCTGATGCTATTCAGACCATCTGTTGTATTACTTAGATTACAAATGGACAGCATTACATAATCGCATAGATAAGTCACGGTACAGCACATCTACACACCTCAGTCACTGACTTGTATCAGTACTGAGGTGAGATCTCCTACTCATATACCTGATCCCTTGTACTGATTCACTCTAGTGTACTTCCACAGGTACACAATATTAGTCACTAACTCATATCAGTACTGAGTGTACTTCCACAGGTTATAAGCCCTGCGCTCTAATTGAGAAAAGATATACACTAATCGCATGCATACATCCATCGTAATGACTAACAACACGTCAGAGGAGATCAAGCTACCAAAGCTTGATGCGTCCAGTAAGGAGTGGACTACTTGGAAGCTCCGACTCTAGCTTGTCGTGGCCAGTTGAGGACTCAGCAGGTGAAATGGCCAAAGAGCGAACTAAGCTCAAGGCAAACCTACAACCAAAACAAAGACTCAAAAAAGAAGGGGTCAAGTGGATCTCTTTGGGGGAAATTCCCAAGAGAACTAGACTGAGGAAATCCTTGTCGTAGTCTCTGGGTTTATATAGCAAACTACATATTTGTACATGTGTACACTAGATCTATCGATGTAGGGTCTAGGGTAACGGAGATTAAATACCTGTGCTGGAATGGAAGCATAACATGTGCATAAGGCATGGTGATGAAATGGAAGAGAAGCATGAGCGGTAATTAAATACGAAGAGAAGTCGACAGAGATTACCGTGCAACTAATATAACCATATGGAAAAAGATCCAGATCATAGATCGGATCAGGAAGAGAAAAGAATCGCCAAGTCGTCTAGACTATGGCATGAGTCGTAGCGGATGATTAGAGATCTCCATGGGAGTAATCTAATCTGATAAGATAAGATAAAAGCATCCCTCCACTGAGTGGATGTTATTCGCTAGGCCTTACCGCCGAAGCTGCCTTTTTCTTAGAAGAATAAATGAAAGTAAAATCGAGAAAAAATAGATAGACTTGTGGGAAAGTCTGACATAACCTGTTATGACAGTAACAGCAGGTACCTCGATGGCATGAAAGCAAAATCCACCAATCCGGCAGCTGGAAAGTCGATTGGATGGACGGCGACAACTCCTGATGAGATTGTGGCGGACGAAGCCTATGAGAAAATTTTACCCACTTGGATCAAGAAGGACTCGAAGGTCAAGCATATCATAGTGGGCATGATACCAAACTCTCTTCTTATCCATCTGGTCAACAAAGATACCTCTTTCGAGTATTACAGCACATTGAGTGAAATGGACTTAGAGCGAACTATGCTCAAGGCAAACCTACAACCAAACAAAAGAAGAAGAGAGAACGAGAGGGTTGAGTGGATCTCTAAGGGGGAAATTCCCAAGAGAACTAGACTGAGGAAATCCTCGTCGTAGTCTCTTGGTTTATATATCATACTACATATTTGTACATGTTTGTGCTAGATCTACTGATGTAGGGTCTAGGGCAATGGAGATTAAATATGCATGTATCAGAATGTTCTGATGGAATGACATGAGGCATATGCATGGATCAGGAATGGAAGAAGAAGCATAAGCAGTGATTAAAATAAGAAGAGAAGTCAACGGAGATTACCATGTGACTAATATAACCATATGGGGATAGATCCAGATCGTAGATCAGATCAGGGAAGGAAAAGAATTGCCAAGTCGTCTAGACTGTGGCATGAGCCATAGCAGATGATCAGAGATCTCCGTGTGAGTAATGTAATCTGATAAGATAAGATAAAAGTGTCCCTCCACTGAGTGGATGTTATTCGCTAGGCCTTACCGCCGAAGCCGCCTTTTTCTTAGAAGAATAAAATAAAGTAAAATCGGGAAAAATAGATAGATTCGTGGGAAAGTCTGACGTAACCTGTTACGACCGTAACATTAAGGACCCTTTTTGAGAATCAATCTCTCATTGTCAGCGCTGAACTACGACGACAGCTTGGAGAGGTCAAACTGAATGAGGGAGGCGATGCATGCGTGCATATAGACAAGATTATTCACTTATGCAAAGAACTTGCATCAGCCAGACGTTCGGTATCCAATGAGGACTTGTTCAACATTGTATATGTGTTGTTACCGCAATCGTATAACCCAGCATTGGCTTCTTTATCGTCGACAATGCATCTACAAAAGAAATCCATCACGGCGAATGAATTGATAGATGTCGTACTTGAGGAATACGATTGACTTACTCTCCAAGACAGGGGTAAATCTAAAGGGAAAACAACAGAGGATGCAGCCTTCACAGTCAATTCATTTGAAAAGAGAGGTGGTTAGCGCAAACCGAGATTCACCGGAACTTGCCACAATTGTGGTTGGATGGGTCACAAAAGTCCAGATTGTTGGAAAAAGGGCGGCGGTAAAGCCAGTCAAGCTCCCATAGGTTGGAAGCCACACAAAAAGAAACCTAAAGACAGGAAGGGAGGTTCATCAGCATCAGCACACGTTATAGAACAAAGTGAATCCCAGCCCGATTGCACATGATTGGCCTCAATTGACCTAGATCTGGAATCACACTTGGCCCATACTACTCCGGATGTCCCAGAACTATACGATAGTGGTGCCTCACAATATTTGTTGCCAGCACGTGAACGATTCCTGGACTTTGTGTCTATACCACCCAGACCGATTAAAGGGGTGGATAATGGAACATTCAATGCTATTGGAAAAGGGGACCTACCAATCTATATCCAGAACAGAAATACCCACTCGTATATCCTATTGAAGGATATATTGTATGCGCCGAGTATGCGTGTCACCCTTGTATCCATTAGTCGCCTTGTACAGGCAGGTTGTTGAGCGGTCTTTGATAGGGAGACTTGTCGAATTTTTGATCCTCAGCAGCGTCTCTTGGGATAGGTTAACGTTGCGAATGGATTGTATCAAACACAAAACAATTACTCTATTCCGAATGCTGCAGCTGCACGAGGCGACACCCAGTTGACCATGGAGGAACTTTATGCCCATTTATCCCATATTGGTATCACGACAATCCGCGAGATGCTAGCGAAAAGCATGGTTAGTGGTGTGACACTAGACTTGAACCACACTATGATGGGACAATGTGCTTCATGTGAATATGGCAAAGCTGTACGCAAGCCTATCAGGACGACTCGCAAGCCTAGCCAAACAGTGAATATTGGAAATGAGATTCATATCTGAAATGGCCAAAGAGTGAACTATGCTCAAGGCAAACCTACAACCAAAACAAAGACTTAAGACAAAGAAGGATCAAGTGGATCTCTTTGGGGGAGATTCCCAAGAGAACTAGACTGAGGAAATCCTTGTCGTAGTCTCTGGATTTATATAGCAAACTACATATTTGTACATGTGTACACTAGATCTATCGATATAGGATCTAGGGTAGCAGAGATTAAATACCTATGCTGAAATGGAAGCATAACATGTGCATAAGGCGTGTTAATGGAATGGAAGAGAAGCATGAGCAGTAATTAAAATAAGAAGAGAAGTCGACAGAGATTACTGTGCGACTAATATAACCATATGGAAAAAGATCCAGATCGTAGATCGGATCAGGAAAAGGAAAAGAATCACCAAGTCATCTAGACTATGGCATGAGTCGTAGCAGATGATTGGAGATCTCTGTGTGAGTAATCTAATCTGATAAGATAAGATAAATCATCCTCTGATATCAGAGTTGTGATTCATAGGCCTTACTGCCAAAGCTGCCTTTTTCTTAGAAGAATAAATAAAGTAAGATTGGGAAAAATAGATAGACTTGTGAGAAAGTCTGACATAACCTGTTACAACCATAACAATACCAATGTTTGGGAACCATCCCCTATTCTCACTCCAGGAAAGTGTGCCTACTACTGTTCCTTCATGGACAACCATACACACTACACATGCATCTCGTTAATGTTTGCAAAATCAGAAATGTTCTCGGCGTACCTTGATTTCGAGTCTTGGTTGAAGACTCAACATGGCACCTCGATTAAATGCCTCCATTCCGACCATGGGGGGGAGTATTTGTCAACAGAATTCTCTCAACACCTCACCACACGAGGAACAGAGCGAAAACTTACCACCCATGATACGCCCGAGCATAACGGAGTTGCTGAGCGACTGAATCGAACGCTTGTCGAACGAGTACGCACGGTCTTGCATGGGAGCAGTCTGCCAAAAACGCTTTGGGGGGAAGCCCTCCTGCACGCCGTATGGGTCAAAAACAGGTCAGCTACATGCACGCTTGATAGCAAGACACCATACGAGATGTTGTATGGGAAGAAACCCCATCTGGGGGACTTACCTGTCTGGGGCGCGAAGTGCTGGGTCTTAGATAAATCTGGTTCGAAACTGGACGATTGCGCTTGTGAGGGTTGATGGGTGGGATATGACTCTGAGTCGACAGCGCACCGAATCTACCTCCCCTCACAACACGCTGTTGTTGTTGAGCGCAACGTTACCTTCCAGCGTACGGACGATACTGCATCTATTCAGATCAGTGATGAAACGTCAAACCAACCAGCAACCAACGCACCTGTAGCACCTGCTGTAGCACCTGCTAAGCCATCAGTGTCGACTATATCGATCAAACCCGATCACCTTGGCCCGAACTTCGAAACGAAACCACCTAATGAAGGACCACGCAAGTCAACTCGTCAGCGCTTCAAGTCGCCTTACCTGAAGATGTTGCGGGCGGGTGAAGGTACCCACGACGGCCAAGTGAATGGGTCGTTGTTCCCACCAGGAATCCAGCCAGGGAGTGGCATTGATCCTGAAGCGAATGCTGACACACCTGGTGATCATGCATCCGCAGCGTGGGAGCTTGATGACACCGACGCAGTTTATGCATTGCTGGCCGGGAATGCCGAAGCCGAGGGTCTGGAGCCGACCACGGTTGACGAGGCGAAAACGCGACCTGACTGGCCCAAATGGGAAGAGGCAATTAACGCAGAGTTGAAGAGTCTCGACGACGCACATACCTGGAATGTGGTCGAACGTCCTAAGGATACCAATGTCGTGAGCTGCAAATGGGTCTTCAAAATAAAGAAAAACGCAGCGGGCGAAATCGACAAGTACAAGGCACGTTTGGTGGCACGTGGTTTCACCCAACAATACGGTGTCGATTATAATGAAACTTACGCACCGGTTGCCCGACTCGCCTCACTTCATCTAATTCTCGCTGTTGCAGCACGACAGGATTGGGACATAGACGTATTCGATTTCCATAGCGCGTTTCTGAACGGCAAGCTCGACAACGATGAGATTATCTTTATGGAGTTACCACCTGGCTTTGATAAGCAGGGACGTGATCTCGTCGCACGACTTTGCGTCACCATCTATGATTCGAAACAAGGCGCCCTTAAGTGGTATCGACGACTCTGCAATACATTGCACGACCTAGGGTTCACTCGGATGGAAGCCGACTGGGGTGTCTTCGTGGCTATAGTCGCGCAACATATCCTAATTCTCGCATCGCACGTTGACGACTGCACAGTGACCGGTAGTTCATCCGGATTAATCAAGGCGTTCAAGGACGAGATCGGCTCACACTTCCAGATTACAGATCTAGGACCTATCAGCTGGTTATTGGGCATGAAGGTTACGCGCAATCGTGCTGCACGAACTATTTCTTTGTCCCAGGAACCGTATGTCAATGTGATTCTCACTAAGTACAATTTCGCGGATATGAAGCCAGTCTCTACACCACTCGATCCGAACGCTCACTTATCCAAGACGCAGTCGCCATGAACCACCAATGAGGTCGCGCGAATGCGCAACGTTCCGTATCGTCAAGCGACCGGGTCACTAATCCATCTTGCCACTGGTACTCGACCGGATATAGCTTTCGCTACCTCGTATGTATCCCAGTTTAATGCGAACCCCGGATGGGAACATTGGGAAGCCGTTAAGCACATTTACCGGTACCTAATCGGGACGAAGTCGCTCGCACTCACATACGGGATACAGACCAAAGGATTAGTTGGGTATGTGGACGCTGACGGCGCTACTCAGGAACACCGGCGAGCTATCACCAGATATGCTTTCCTCGTCGATGGGGGAGCTATCCTTTGGGGTTCAAAGAAACAAGAGCTCATCATGTTGTCTACCGCCGAATCCGAGTATGTAGCCGCCACGCACGCTGCGAAGGAAGCCCTTTGGCTTCGCCGACTCATCGAAGAAATATTCCGCCCCACTCACTCATCCGACTATCCTATATGGGGACAACCAATCCGCTATCGCGCTCACACACGACGGCAGCTTTCACGCACGTACCAAGCACATTGGACTTCGTTATCATTTTATTCGTTTTACTGTTGAGGAAGGTTCTATTCGTTTCATTTATTGTCCTACAGGCGATATGATCTCCGATACTCTTACCAAAGCTTTACCTAGTGTCAAAGCGAAGCATCTTGCATTCGAACTCGGACTACGCCCTTCCGTTTGAGGGGGGAGTGTTGTATTACTTAGATTACAAACGGACAGCATTACATAATCGTGTAGATAAGTCGCGGTACAGCGCGTCTACACACCTCAGTCACTGACTCGTATCAGTACTGAGGTGAGATCTCCTACTCATGTACCTGATCCCTTGTACTGATTCACTCTAGTGTACTTCCACAGGTACACAATATTAGTCACTGACTCGTATCAATACTGAGTGTACTTCCACACCATCCATACCTCAATATCATTGAAATGTCAGGTCCTTGAGTCTTATCCATACTGTTAAGCTCAATCCATTATTCAAGGTGTGGCTGAGTTTTCATTCTGCTCTATTGCCTTATGGCAATCGATGGCGACTGCACAGGCGATTTTTCCACCAGACGTTTCGGCTCGACGCGGTACCCATATTTCTGCCCCTTCAACACCGCAAGGCATGGCATCTCCTCTGGCAGCTACTCAATAACCTTGAACAAATCGATGATCATGTGTTCGAGCAAGTGTACAAGAGTGAATGTAGTGATAGACTCAACTCAACTCTCCATCGCGATACACGGCATCAGTGAGTCTGAATAGCACGTACGACTATGACCCGACATCTCGAAAGGATGAACTCGTCGACAGTATCGCAGACATGTTGAAACTTGTTGTATCAACAGCGCCCCCCGAGGTTGCTATTCCGGTTAACACCTTTCCGCTAGTTCAGTAATCAGGTAGGCGATGAAACGGGGCGAGACGGGGGAGGAACGCAATGACAGCGGAGTGGTGGGAGTCGGGGTGGAGTCGGCGAGTCCCATGACACCGTGTTCATCTTGTCTCTGTTGGGCTACGCCTCCTACGGTATATGTACTTGTACAAATTTAAGGAATCCTCGGAATTTTTTTTCTGTCCTTCTCTTCCATGTGATCTGCAGCCTTACGGCGTCTCCACTCTGCACGTTTAACGTGCTCAAACGGCGAAGTCGGGCTCCCAGATTCACCTCCAATTGTGAGACCGGTGAGTTTATTTGATTGTCAAATTTTGCATGACTACATATGATGACCCGTAGGCTTGAGCCCAGATATAACCGATACTAACAATATGCCAGAGGAACACGGTAGCTGGAGTCCCAAGTTGTAGGTTTCGCATCCGGCCGTAGCTAGTCGAGTAAACAGTTTCAAGCGCCCTTTTCGGCAGGTCAGTTTCGTTTCCATGACCCTAACGCTTCATTCCACTTACAGGAATTTAGCACTTACCTTCGCTGATTTTAGGAATGACCACAAACCCAAATAGGCACTGGATCCTGGTGACGATACTGTGTTACTTCCCATCGCACCAGGATCGATGAATGTCGATTAACCTGGAATGGTGTAACGCGTTAATCCTAAGCCGGCATGGGTTGCAGCGTGAAGTTGAGGTCGCAACCCTCGGGTGCGATATGCAAAATATAAACAAATAGAACCTCAGAAAGATCAAGAGGTATGGAATCCATGTCACCCGACGTTTTGGGCCTTGTTAACCTCAACGGTTCAGATACGTGAGCTCTCTTCGGCAGCTGATGAAATGAAAAAAGGGATACTCTGTAAGTTTTGGGCGCTTGAGCCGGTAGTGGCCGGAGTCCTTACAGTTGTTTTCCAGATCTTGGTTACCAAGAACAGTAATCAAGTTCTCACATCGACATATTAAAACAAACGAATCTTCTCGGTAGGTCTGCCATCCTATCACCCTCCCTGCAATGTATGACTGGACGATCACAGCCACCTTGGCTCTTGGGTGTGTTGCGATTCTAAATATTGGACGACGAGTTCTCGGGAGTCGATCTTCTTACCCATATCCCCCTGGACCTCCTGGGTTACCATGGGTCGGGAACGTTATCGGAATAAATGCAAGTGCTCCATGGATAACATATGCCGAGTGGGCAAGAACATATGGTGGGTTACAACATGTTCATTTCTACGTCATCCACTCAAGCTGATGTGCATGCATTGGCAGGCGACATTGTTCATATTCGACAGTTTAGAAAAGATATTATCATCCTCAATTCGGAAAAGATTGCAAAGGACCTGCTTGAGAATCGGTCTGGGAACTATTCAGACCGTCCGTTCCTCGTCACCACTGAGATGTCAGGTCGTTGTTTACTTGTTCATACTGTTAAGCTCATCCACTATTCAAGGTGTGGTCTGGGTTTCAGTTCCGTTCTATTACCGTATGGCGACCGATGGCGACTGCACAGGCGGTTTTTCCACCAGACGTTTCGGCTCGACGCGGTACCCAGATTTCTGCCCTTGCAACACCACAAGGCATGTCATCTCCTCCGGCGGTTGTTCGATAGCCCCGAACAACTAAATGATCATGTGTTCGAGTAAGTGTATCGTACGAGAGTGAATGCGGTGATAGACCTAACTCGACTCTCCATCGAGATACACGGTGTCGGTCATTCTGAACAGCACGTATGATTATGACCCGGCATCTCGAAAGGACGAGCTCGTCGACGTTGCAGCAAATGTGTTGGAGATTATTGTACCTGCTTTTCGTCCCGACGTTGCCATTATGGTGGGCGCCTTTCCGTTATGTGAGTTAATCATATCTCCTGCTGTATGTTCCATTATGACATGAATGTATTGCAAGTGCTCCATCTCCCGTCGTGGTTTCCCGGTATGTCATTTAAGAGAGAGATGGCCATCGCGCGCATCTTTTCGAGACAGTATCTGGAACGGCCCTTTCAATACTCTCTTCAAAGAGTGGTAAGGGTCATCTTGACTGCCCATCCCGTGCGCATGTTCAATAATGATGCATCCTAGAAGTGCGGTAACACCGCACCGTCAATGGTACACGATGCACTGCGAGGTATGGAAGGGAAAGGAATTTCACCAGGCGAATTATGGATTGAGGCGCTCAAGGAGGCATCTGGGACTGCATTTTTGGGTATGCTACTCAGATTCCTTGCGGGATACTTTGCTCATGTGTGTTTTCCAACCCGTTAGCTGCATCAGAGACCGTACGTGACAACATGTCCTCATGGTAACGATCATCACTGACAATATGAAACAGTCCCACTCGGTCCTGATGACATTCTTTCTAATGATGGTGTTGAACCCGGCAGCACAGGAAAAGGCGCAGGCACAAATCGATGCTGTGGTGGGAAAGGGCAGATTGCCGACAATAGATGATCGACCTTTATTGCCCTTCATAGACGCCGTTTTTTGGGAAACACTCAGATGCCACCCCATGTCTCCGCTGTGTGAGTGATTCCGTTACTTTGCTAACTCCCGTTACTGATTCGCTTGAATCACACAGTGCTCCCTCATGCTGCTGTGGACGACGATGTATATGGCGGGTTCCACATTCCAAAAGGTGAATGATCAGCAAATTCCCTTGAGCGGGCCCGAGTGACTATTGACACGCGCTGTCAGGTGCTATCCTGATAGCGAACCTTTGGTTCGTGCTTCTACATCCCTTCTTTAATAGATCTCAGCGATTGTTTTTCACCAGGTCGATGGCACACGACGAATCCAGGTACCCCAACCCAGATACATTCATACCCGAGCGATTCCTCGACGACGATGGTTCCCTTAAACCCAACGACATTGAACACATCGCGTTCGGATTCGGACGACGGATCTGTGTCGGGAGACACTTTGCAGACACGTCGGTGTGGATGGTCATTGCCAAGGTGTTGGCCGTGTTCAGGATACTGAAACCCCTGGACGAGAACGGGGAGGAGATCCCAGTAGAACCGAGGCTTTCGAGCGGGGTTTCGATGTGAGTGATGCACAATAAATATGTTTGGTCTCGGACGTGATGGCTGATTTTCTCTGACGCAGACATCCGCTTGCATTCGGGTACAGGATCGTGCCCAGGTTTGCAGGGATGGACGCTGAGAAACTGGAACAGTTGATCGCTGCGAGCACATCACAGGGACTATGATAGCGTTACGAGGCTGGGTAGTAGTTGCAAAATAGTATCAAATAGCTGACGAGTGATATAGACCGATTTTGGCATACCTTCCAATGACATACCCAATATTGCAGAAAGTTTTGTGCCAAGTCTACCATAATGACTATGGAATCACACATTCATACCAGGCTATTTCGAGAAGATATCGGTATTTAAATGAGTACCAACAAGTATCACAATACAATAAATGGTATGACTGTTAGAGAATGTGATAGGACATCACTCGGTCGACATGGTTTCGAGAAAGCTCATATCAAACTATTTCGAGAAGACATTGGTATTTAAATGAGCGACTAACAAGTATCACAATTCGACAAACGATACGACTGTTAGAGAATGTGATAGGACATCACTCGGTCGACATGGTTTTGAGAAAGCTCATACCAGACTATTTTGAGAAGCTTCGGTATTTACATGAGTTACTATAACAGGTATCTTAAATAAAGCAAACTACAAAGCTTGCCCTTGCAAGTCGATGTTGTCTTCATCGTCACTGTGAGCCATCGGTGTCGTCGTCGCTGTTAGTCACATGCAGCCAGTGAGTCAGAAAACGTTCCGTAACTACTCCAAGGGCCATCAACAAATCATATTCAGGGTGAGTTGAGACCCCTGGGACCCCCAGAACTTTGCTGATAGCGTCGGCTCACCGTGCTTCCTTATAAGCCCGCATCAATAGTTGGTGCAACACCCCCTGTGTTGCCACCTTCCTCGAGTATACCCTGCAGCCCATGCGACACAACGATGACGATGATGACGACGTCGATGGCCACTACACAACAGCAACGACAACGATGTCGACGACAGACGTGCCGATGCCAGCGTCCTGCACAACCGACCCTCTTTGAGCACTCCCTGCGGCCCCACTGAGGCCTGTGGCATGGTTTGCCCGTGTTGCCAACTTGCCACCCTGCCCAACTTCCCTGTCCCACCAACCTCGAGCACCCCTGGCAGCCCCACTTCCGCCACGACGACGGCAACGATGCCGATGTCACCACACGACAGCAACGACAATGCCGTCGACGACAGACGTGCTGGTGCCAGTCTTGCCTTGTCCAACCATGTCCTGCAGTCCCCACAATTCCACACCCCCTTCAAGCACACTGTTCTGTAGCCTTACTTGCGCCACGACGGCGTCATCGATGGCATGCCCTGCTGGCAGCCCTATTCTACCCTCCTCCTAGCCAAGCACATCAGGATCCCTGGCCGCAGCCCCATGTGCCACGATGACAACGACGACAGCGCCGTCGACGATAGATGCGCTAGTGCCACTGGCAGTCATGACGACAACAACATGACAATGCAATGATGATAATGTGACAACGATGCCCGTGCAATCCCATCCTGGTACCCTCGTCGCTCGAGCATGCCCCACAGCCTCACTTGCGCCACGATGACACCATCAACACTGCCCTGGCGCCCTGCCCAACCCCTTTGTATTTTACTGGTATACTCCGAGTCGTTTATGTATGCTACCACTAGTAGTGAATGAAACAATAAATCTTTTCCATGAGATCAACCCGTTTAGAGCTGGGAATATTGGAATGATATTGACTAGACTACCTGCAATATCGACAACTTCAATGAGTGAACATGTTGAGACTTAACAGCAAAAGTAGAGGTATGCACAATGCAAGCATTATTTTCCTTAGTGTACCTCTCGAATAAACATGATACTACATGCAGACACTGTTCTCATTTGGCCACCATGTGGCATCACGCACAATGTTGATCGAATACAAAGTTCTGCAAGGGGTTGCACCTGCTTCCCATTTTGTTAGGTTTGGTATGAGGCGCAAAGCGTTACGAAGCCATAAACTGCCAGATATAGTCAACGAGCCACATTTACGACAGACCATTATATACCCTGCTCGTAAAAAAATTATCCCTGTGATGCACTGCTCAACGCAAATCCTCGTTTTAGTAGTCATTTTAAACTCAGACTGTTGTCTCCCATCGACCATGACGGACGCGCAGATCTGGCAGTGGACGCTCACGAAAGAGTCCATCGCGCCCTGCTTTGTACGCGACGTCCTCGCCATGCGTCAATCTACCAAGAGAGGTCCGTCCCGCCCGTGCCCTCCATTCCAACCAACTCACCCGAGACCGAGTCAGACGCCGACTTTTTCTGGCTTGGACATACGCCTTGTCGGACCGTTCTCGTTGTCGGCATGGTCGTCGCCATTCAAGTCTACGACAAGCGCGCCATCTACACCAGTCGGTCCTAATCTACGTTCACCCTCACTCAGCACTGACTACAACACCAGTCGACGATGGTACAGCCGTGGTCGATTGCGTCCTTCGTCATCCTAACCCTACCCTCCCCGCACCCGCGCCGCGTTCTCCGCCTCGATCCACGGGAGGTCCGAGCGCAAAGACAAATCCCCAACGTCCCTCGCCAAAGAAACCGCGTCTCGACAAGGCAAAATCCGAGTCGACAGAACCACCGCCCCCGATCACAGAACCTGGCTACCCCGTCCGCGTTGTCGGCAGAGTCGTACGACACTACCAATCGAAGCAGGTTCATGCTGATACGATCGGTGTGTCCCCTTGTCGTTTCTATCTACGCGTCCGTTGCTCATGCATGCACGCAGACCCCTGCCCTTCCTCTCTCGACGAGATCGCACACTTGGAACGCGTCATCGAGCTTCACAGGACAAAGTATTCCCTCGCTGTTCCCTTCGTTCTACCCCCCAAACCCACCTCACGCGCCGCGCCGCCCGATACGTCGACACCACACACAGGTGTGGATGCAGCTGCAAGTGTTTTCTCCAATCCATTGCCTACATCGCGCCCGAGTCCCAGCACCACGTCGTATACCCTCCCTGCACCACCACGTATGCCGATGCCGCTGCCGCTTCAGAATCGAAATAAGCCTCCATCCATACCGACGCATGTCCACTCCACCTATCACGGACACACACATGTCCCAGCCTCGCCCACTGCGTCGTCCATCGCGTCCTCGACGCCCTCCAGTCCATGCAAACCATCTAGTCCCGTCAAAGTGCACGAGGTGAGTCCTTGTACTACATGGCCAACTGTCCATTGACATTTTCCCTTTGCCTCACCAGATGCCACGCAAACCCAAACTGCGACATCCCTCGCGTCTACACACGCGCGATCTCACTGCAAACACATTTCGACTGTACGTCAAACATTACGTGGACAATGCCCCGCCGCCTTTTCCCACCTCTTGGTCTTCTCCTTCACGGAGCACGTGTGGAGGCGTCAAGACACCGACGAAACGTGCGCGGGACGAGGGTGAGGGTGATGAGCCGACACCCCGCCCTCGCCCAAGTGCAATAAAGGATACCTGGGACAACGAGGAAGATGAAGACGAGGACCGACCGACCCTAGGTTTCACGCTCTCGCATCTCCGACGTGTCCCCGAGTTGGCTTTGCTCGCCGCCCGGGTTGTCCGTGCTGAGACGCGAAAACGAGATAAGACCGATCGAGAAAAGGAGCGGGCGAATTCCCGTATCACATCGTCGACCTCGGCGTCGTTGGGAAGATCGAACGGGCGCGGCAATGGACATGGGTCTACGTCTACGCTCCGGACTGGAATTGGGACTGGGGCAACGGCAGATCCGCCGCGCAGAAAGTTGGCGCGGCTGTTTTCATGGGCGGTCGTCAAGCTGTACGAAGAAGGGAGTATTGTGCTCTGGGATGGGGACGTGCGGCCGTTACCGGTACCGCCCCCGCCTCTGCCCTTGCCCCCGCCGTCGAGTGGACTGTGGAACAACGACGCGCGGAGCAGCACCCTTGGGGCCCCCTCTGCGTCGTGCTCTGCACCGTCTATCCTGGCGGATCTGAGCACGTTCTCGTCCGCATCGGTGCTGTACAACTCGTCCGCATCAGCGTCGCTCTATTCGCACTACCACGCGCCGCGACGGCTCTCTGCCAGTAGGCACCACCACCAACACGACGAGGGTTCGGAGCACGACATTGACGTCGTCGATGCGGACGCGGACCCGGCGTACCTCTCGGATCCACCCATGGACGAAGAAGCGTATGTCTCACTCACACCACGGTTCTTGGCAGGATATGTAAGGGAGGCGGTGGGTGCGCTACGTCGTGGGGTTGGGCGTGGAGGCGCGGGTGTGAAAGGAGGACCAAGAGGAGGCGGAGGAGGGACAGGAAGGGAGCCAACGCCAGAGGACGTCTTGACGTATATGCAACGGACGGACGGACGGTGGGCGAGAGTGGGGGTGTGGGCTGTGGAGGAGGCGTTGACGATATTGAAGGAGGGGTGAAGGGGACTGATGGTGGATCGGATCTGGACTTGAGGTTTCGCCGCTCAAGGTATGTTGTCTTTTTCTTGTGCTTTCCATCGTCGAGTGCTTTCGGCTGAGAGGGGATGGTGTCATGTTGGTGTTCATGCCTTACAGTACTTATGCCTGCTCGTATAACTTTTATGAACATGATTAACGTTCATGTCTGGGGACGTCCTCTGCCGTATGTCACACGTTCACGATCCACGCAGCACCAAGGAAGACGACGCGCGTACTACGACCTTTCTCGGTCTGTCGTCAAACCCAGGAAATTACCTGTCCACTTTCAACAAGTTGGACACCCGCGCGGCCGGATATTACTGGCCGTCTTCGTTCTCGACCGTGGACTGGTGTGGCCCTGTTACATATGCAATGCTTGTCTACTGTTGTCAAGTGCACAGAGCGGAAACCGAGCGGGGCGTTTCGCGCGGTCCCTCGATCGAGCGAGACAGGGACGGTGGGTAGAACTAGTAAGCTTCGCGTCAACCTCCGTCTTGCCATGATTCATCTGGTCCTCATCCACCGATACGACGGCTTCCTCATAGACAAACTCTTGGTCAGGGCCGGTCACCACTCACGTGTAGTCTCGAGATCGAGTGAGCCGCTGCTGGATTTCAAGTTATTGCGAAATTCAAGCCCTCGATAGCACTTCCTAACCCACCGAAATCCAGGACTGCAAGATATGAAGCTTGGTTACTAGATCAATGAAATTTAGAGTGGATCCGGCGGGCCGCTTCATGAATTTCAATGAACGCAGCCTTGAACTCAATCGCGCACTGAAATTCATGATATTTAGGTGCTAATACGAGCGACGGAATTGTATGATAGGCCCTAGTGCAGAGTCTCAGGCCTGTCCTGATGCGCATCACTAATTCCTAGTCATTCGTCATCACCATGCCAGTGGCTTGCCGTCACCAGACTAACTTACCACATTCTAGACAGGTGCCAGGGGCGTATGGGCCTCGACTCGTGCTAGAGCGGTGAAATGGTGAGAATGTACTACGGAGAGGCCTGTCCTGATGCCCATCGCCAGCTCCTAATCATTCGCTATAACGATGGCATAGTCACCAGACTAACTTAGCATGTCCTAGGTGAGTACTAAAGCGTACGTCGCGCCAGCTCCACAGGTACGAGCGGTGAAATGTACATACTGCGGAGAGGCGGGCTGTCCTGATGCACTGTTGCCAGTTCCCAGTTATTCGCCATAACGATGGCTTGGTCACTAGACTAACTTACCACATTCTAGTCCCAAGGTATATGACCTCGAGTCGCGCTAGTTCCACAGGTACGAGCTGCGGAAGGCTGGAGAATGCAGAACATTGCACTGCAGCCTAGGCAGATACGGTGAGCCTTAAATATCGCTGCCTGCAAGCGTAACTCTCAAGATTTCAGCCCATTAGCCCGCTTCCTCGAGGTCCTCGTCCAAGTCATCCATCTTTTACCTCACTCATCCCCATATCCACCACTCTCCAACTATGGCCAACCTCCAGGAACTCGCCTTGAAGCATCCTGATCAATTCCTTTCTAAACATGTCTTCAATGGCCTCTACGTAGATGAGTTCAAATTCGGCCCAGGAGCGAGTGGAAACCTTGGTTCGAACATGATCTCGCAGTACATCGTCGTGCCTGCGCAAACCCGGAAAGGCGGGTTGAAGCCCATGAAGGACGCGAACGAGCTGGCCATTCACCTCAACTGCACAGTCACAGCTTCCGGCTTGCAGAACCACACCATCCCTATTCACGTGGAGCAGTTCCACGTCACCGCGCGTTCCATTGATAACCAGAAGGATATCGATAAAGATGGTCCATCTGCGTCGGAGACAGCTCCTAAAAGTATACACATGAACATCAACACAGGGTGGGGGAAGGAAGCCAACCTGAAGGCTTTGGCTGCGGAGGTCGGGATCAACGATGATCAGACACTTCACGTAGAGATGAAAACGAAGCAGGGCTACAATAACGCATATATGCTGGGGTTGGTGAAGGAGTTCAAGGCCAAGGTGGAGTTGCGCATTCATCATGATCTTGGAGCGAATGTTGTGGTCAAGTGGGGGGGAGACAAGACCTTCCCTGCGTAGTGATCATGGATGATCAATATCCCCAATCCAAGGAATGTCTTTTCGTTTCCGCTTATCGCCTTTGTTGTAGAATTGTATTCGACACTGCTCAGATTAGGGTACCATACTAGTACGTAGTTTGGGTACTATTTTTCTGATTACAATGCAGGTTGTGTTATTTTATTGATTGCCTAGCCTTCCTCGTGCAACCAAGTTATCAGTTCGCCTTGGATTTCGTGGCGGAACCCCGTGGCAAGACCCAGACAGATTTACTCGACCAACGTCGGAGCCTCGGAGGTACTATTCAGCGCAAGCACCACTGGCAGGCGGCAATCCCGTCCGAGTCGCAATCTTATCCATTGCTATAAACTAAACGACATCCGTCATCTCCACAACGCACGCACACGTACATTTAAAAAGGGCTAGTCGACGTGAGTTCCAAATGCCAGATCTTCAAGCTCTCCCTCTCTCGTTTCGAAAGGTCGTTGGTCACGGATTGCTCGTGTTCCAAGATGGCAGAGCGATCGTGGTGAGCCACCTCGAGTCGTTTGTAGTACTCAAGATTGATTCCCATATATTCCCAAATAATTCCCTACCAGTGAAATATATAAATATTTAACCCCCTTCTATGCTTCCCTGCACGAACGAGTTATCGCCACCTGTTCATCGGACCAGTTAGCCCCATGCTGGCTTACTTCCACAAGCCAGCGCTCGATACTCCCCCTAATGAAACGCCACGAAGTAAAAGCGGCCGGCTGAATTCTGACGCTCATCTGAGTAATTTTACATCGTGCACGCTTCCATTGGATTTCGGACGTTGTGATTCGCTTGGGACCTATGCTTACCCAAATGCCTCTGTACCTCGCGGAAGGGGTATCATATGGGTAATCGATGCAAGGCACCAATATTGAGACAGGCGGCTGTACCCGGTCACGAAGGATCAAGGAATGAGGTAAACTGAATTCTTCTGCCCTTCTATTCCCTGGTATCTGGCATTATAGCGTCTGCACGTTCTACTTGCATCAATCAAGCTGTCTGGATCCCGGGTTCGCTTCCAAATGTGGGACTGGTGAGTTTAATTATTGCATAGTTATACAGATGCAATGTACAAAGGAACTCCAAATAGTGGATCCTCGTTGAACAGCAAAAGATGAACAAAAAATGTGGGCACGTGTCGGGGGGGTAAGACCTTGTATTCACCAGTGACTGATTGGTCCTCCTTGACCGTATCTTTACTACCAGGCAGGGCGAGGCAAATAGGGCGCAATTAGCTACAAGTGTCGACTCGAGTAGATGAAATGAGATGGGTGGGGGTATCGAGTCTACAAATGTCCGCCGAGGCGCAGTAGGACCTGGATGGTGAGAACCACCCGACCCCTGTAAACGACGTTTTCAATCTTGGATGCCATCACCTGTAAGATCTAGGTCTGTGTCAGACACGGAAGCCACCTTGAGACCGAGAATCTCGAAATGTATATGAGATACATCAGCAAATCTACACATTACTTACGGTACACTTACATACTTTCGGACCACCTATCCAAGTAAATGACATCTGTCAAGTGGTAAGTCATGTATAAGTACATTTTAAGTCACATCGATACACAACCGAGACATTGCTCACACATCCACAACACACGTTCGGAAAAGTAGTTGACAAGTAGTGTTATAAAGTACTAGGAATAAATCATCTCCTCCGAAACCCAGTACAGCCACCATCGACAAGCGGGCGAGGTAGATTGATGGAAAAAGTGGAGAGTGCAAACTAAGAAACAGTCTCGTATGCATGGTGATCAACGAATCTATTGACATAGAAGAGTTGGAAACTATCATATGAATGGTGTGGTTGAAGATGGGGGGGAACAAAATGTTTCCCGTATACGGGGATGAGATGTGCTGCCCAGTAAATGCTATTGATATGGATTATGGATAATCTGTGTTGGTGCCGCTGACCAAACTGTGGGCGCACCATCCACATACCAGTGTCTTCATCTGGCTTGTCCCCAACACAATCAAACCAATGCACTATTGCACATGGGTAATAGGTGCCCCGGAAGTGGAAAGAAAAAAAAGCTACAATGCATATCACCTCCAAGCCATTCATTGGCGCAGACTCTGGGTGTTACATTTTATTCGTTGACTTGCCATTCCATGTCTACATTTTACTTCCATTTCCTTTAACTCTCACGATTACCGGCTGTTTCGGCCCCGTTCGGTAATCTTTGCCCACGCTTTACACGAACGTTCCTCAACGTTCTTTCTTCTTCTTACGGGTTGTATTAGTAATTGTTCCATGACGTTCCAGGACATTCTTTTGATTACAAATCATTCTCAGGCCGATGTATATATAAACCTTTATACTTTCCTGGTTAAGATCTCCCCATCTTGACCTCCTTTCATACTTTGAATTCTACATTTTGACTTTTCAAGTCCCTCGATTCTCTAAGTCTTCGTCCTACTTTCGAGTGGACACTCTTTGAACCTCAGAACCCTCCGAGACGTATCAGTCTCTGTCTTTGTCTCTAGTTGCTCGAGCACCTAGAATCCCCTTGATCTTAGTTGGAACGATCCACTAAGACCAACGACTTGTTAAGACCTCATACCTTCGTATAGAAGGATCTCTAGTTGCTCTGGACTCCCTCGACCTTGCCCTCTCTCGTGTCCGACAAGCCCTCATTCAGGCTCGTCTCCAAGTCCAATACCCTGACCTCAATATCCCAAAACATGCTTGATAACACTCGTGCTTCTGCAAGATCGATTACTGTCCGTATCACCATCAGTACTAGACTTAAGAAAGGCTATGGCTGTTCCTACCTGGACCATCCATAACACTGGGTTTGCATTTACAAATGCACAGTTATAGCGTGCCTCAGCATTTCTCCAGTTAGGAGTGGAGCGAATGATCTCCTGTCATATGTCATGGATGCCACTGATGTCTGATGGTGCATAGAATAACACACTTGCAGAGTTGAATACCTTGATATTCCCTTTGTACTGGGGGTAGTTGTTACGATCAACCCGGGTAGGGATGAGCGTAGACTCGATAACAAAAGAACAAGGATGAGGAGTACTGATCTGCTAGCTTGCAGAGACTAGAGAATGGTTCATAGCTGAGCTTCAAGCATTGAATGCTAGCTCAAAGACAAGTTCGAGGACGAGAGCAAGTGGAAGACGAAGGTTGAGGTGACAGTCATATTCAGGGTCCACTCTGAAGTAGGATGGGGACTTTAGAGAGGAGGGAAGTGTTAAAGTCCGGATGTCCAAAGGTCCAGAGTTAGGCGGAGCAATGCCGGTTCTATATGTACCGGAGCTCAGCTGTTGCCTAAGAGGGTGAGAATAACTATTATTTACCTATATGTACCGGAGCTACAGTACATTAGTATCGGAATAAATGATCTATAGTAAAGGGGGCTCACCTCAGCTGTTGCCTAAGAGGGCGAGAACAACTGAGGTGTCCAGAAGTTTGGGAGGGAGTTTATATACTCTAGGGTGAAGACTAACTCGTACTTTAATAAATACCAGGGAAGAGAGAGAAAAGGAAACAGTACAGACATGGTGATAGGTGACTAGCCGTAATGCGGCGTTGTAACGTAAAGGTCAGCGCTCCAGAGTTTAACTCCTAACATCTGGAGCGATAATTGGAATCTCCAGAGCTCCGGAGATTTAGCATACCTTCCGGAGTTCATTGTATTTTGTCATCCGCCCTCTCCATTGGCAAGGTCACCATTTACGGCAACCTCCTCTCTGACTGATCCCTCCAGATCCCAGTCCAAATTGTCATCCCCTCCGACAACCTCCCAGTTCTTGATACCATTGCCCTCGTTAATAGCAGAGCAGATATCTCCTGCATCGACAAAGATTTTGCTCGAAGAGAAAAACTCCCCCTCCAGAAATTCAAAAGCCCATGAAGGCCCACAACACCGATCATTCCCAGAACAAAGGAGGGCTCATCACCCACTCCTGCACCCTCTTCGTCAGCTTCAAAGGAGTAGTCATGAAGACAACCTTCCACATCATGGCCACTGGACAGACCAACCTCATCCTCGGAAACCCCTGGCTAAAGAAAGCCAATTCCGTCATCAACTGGGAAACCCGAGCCATCACCCTTCTCGAATCCCTCAACCAATCTCCCGAACTCTTTGCCATTCACCTCCGAGTGAAATGGCCAAAGAGCAAACTGGCTCAAGGTAAACCTACAACCAAACAAAGACTTAAAGCAAAAGAGAAGAGATCAAGTGGATCTCTATGGGGGAAATTCCCAAGAGAACTAGACTGAGGAAATCCTTGTCATAGTCTCTGGGTTTATATAGCAAACTACATATTTGTACATGTGTGCACTAAATCTACCGATGTAGGATCTAGGACGAGACAGTAATTAAATACACATGTATCAGAATATTCTGATGAAACAACATGAGGCATATGCATGGTGTGGCAGAATGGAAGAGAAGCATAAGCAGTGATTAAAATAAGAAGAGAAGTCGACAGAGATTACTGTGCAACTAATATAGTCATATGGAGATAGATCCAGATCATAGATTGGATCGGGAAAAGAAAAGAATTGCCAAGTCGTCTAGACTGTGGCATGAGTCATAGCGGATGATTGGAGATCTCTGTGTGAGTAATCTAATCTGATAAGATAAGATAAATCGTCCTCTGGTATCAGAGTTGTGATCTGTAGGCCTTATCGCCAAAGCTGCCTTTTTCTTAGAAGAATAAATAAAAGTAAAATCGGGAAAAATAGATAGACTGTGGGAAAAGTCTGACGTAACCTGTTACGACCGTAACACTACCCCCTCTCTATGAATCGACTTCCAGGTGATTGAAGGGTTCATGTGTTACAGGCTAACATAAGCAAGTGCCATGTACTAAGATTACAGCGTAATCAAGGACAATTTTCATTTTTTTATCGTCCTTATGCTTCACCTTTCTTATCTATCTCTTTCAGACACTTTTATCTTACTCTTCTTAGAAAAGGGCAGTTAACTCTGTAAGGCCCAGCACTTATAACCATACAAGGGACGCTATCAATTATCTTTTTCCCTTATCTAATCATACCTTAGACCCATGAAGCGCTATCAACTCCACTATGGCTCATATCAGTGATCTAGACGATCTTGATCTTTTATCCCTTTATCTTATCTAATCTTTTGGACTTAGTCGTTTTCCTTTTTATAGATCTTAGATCAGATCTTTATGTTCTCTGTTCCTAGATCAGATCTGTGATCTGATCACTAAAGCTATGTTCTTGATTCTCATTCACATTACTATGCTTCCTTTTCACATCACCATATGTTTTACTCATGTTTCTCATATCCTGCCACACCTTGTGTGATGTGCATGTATTTAATCTCCTTCTCACAGCCTTATGGCTATGTATGCTTCTCTTCCATTCTTGATCCATGCTTCATCCTCCTTTATTTAATTAGCTGCCACAGATCCAGATCTAAAGTAGATCAGATCTGCCACATGTATTTAATATAGTTTGAATATATAAACCCAAGAGCCTAGCACTGGAGTCCCCAGTCAAGTTCTCTTTGGATATTTCCCTCCTTTGAGAGCCACTCAGTCCCCCCCTCTTGAGGCTAGTTTCCCTCTTGAGATCTATAGTCTTTAGCTTGTTGGTTTGGTTTGCCTTAGGCCCAGTTAGCCTTTAGGAGCCATTTCACCATGCATAGCGTGTGGGCAAAGGGTGCAAGGAGTGACACGGCTGTGGTGACATGGCCAAGGGGTGATGTGGCCAAGGATGACGTGTCCAAGAGATGAAGTGGACAGGGATGACGTGGCTAAGGGATGACGCGGTTTAGGGATGACACGGCCTGGGGAAGACATGGCTTAGGGAATGCAAGGATGGAAGAAGGCCTGATGAAAGGGAGTCTTAGTGATGGAATGATGGGTCATTTGGGTGGTTGAGGAGCTTGCAGGAGGGGTAGAAGGGGAAAAGATGGGGGGTACCAATGAATCATAACATTACCCCAGTACTAGTGTCAAAGCTACACTGTAGACTTTCTAGGGGGTTGGGGGTGGGGAGGGCTGAGAGGCCCAAGATGCAGGGGCGGGTGGAAACACCGAGGGGGTGGGGCGACAGGTGGGACAAGAGTGAAGAGAGTAGGTATAGATGTGACGGTAGGGGTCCATTCCACGGGGGTGATTCCCGTGAGGGCATTGGAGCATGGTGTGACCCAGGGCGAGTCTTCCGCATGAGGGGCAGTGGTAGAGGGGGGAGGACATGCAGGAGTGGCCAGGATACTCACAGAGGAAACAGGTACGAGGTGGAGTGGGCAGAGTGGACTTGTAGGTGACGAGGATGTGATACCAAGTCTCAGGATGGGGGAAATTGGGGGAAGTCCAAGCAGAAATAGGGGGAGTCACGGCATAGATGGAGGGTGATCCAGTGATGGGGTTGTGGGGAGGGGGTATTGGGGGATTCGTTGGTAGGGGA
>JBBPRS010000316.1:0-24072 GCA_038093155.1 Boletus huronensis
AACACTCAATAGATAAATATCACTCATCTGATGAGCTCGAGGTGATGAAGAAGGCTCAGAACGAGAGGGGGAGATATGATGGTGGTAGGGAGATAGAGAGATAAATCGGAGTCTGAAAATGCGACGCGACTTGTCGCACTGTAGCTTAGCGAGGCACGAGCGGTGCCACAGTTCGTGATGTAGCTGCAACGTCCGTAGCTTGAAGCACATCGTCTTTGTTGCACACATGTAGACTAATACTAGTAGTTGGATGGCTTGGTGACTTGGATTGTGTAGTCTGGGAATGTTGAGGTTGACAAAAGACATTGATGCTTTTCTGAATGAACTGTCACTTTTAGAAATATCTCGTTGTTCGTTGTGATTTCGTAGAAATGACTGCCGGTGGGCATTTCTAAGACGCGTCCACTGGATAAGCACCATCGGCGCTTATCCGCCCATGTGTAAGCGACAGTGACATTTCGAGAAATGTATTTTACTTTTTGCAGTGATGCCAATCCCAAAATTACAGCTTTCTGTTACTCGCGGTCAAATACGGATAGGTCTGCGTCTTGGGAACCACTGCGGGCCGGCCCGGGAGAACTCATTTCAGTAAGTTCAGTTGGCCAAGCGGTTCTTTTTTTCCACCACTTTCCTTTCGCCTTTGAACCATCATAGTCTTCGTAACTGTCCCCGTGAGTGGCCCAGCTCCATTATCCCGTGGGGCATGCGCGGCCATTAAAGGTTGGATCTCGTAGTCAAGGTATTGCTGGTCACACACCCCGCGCGCAATTGATTGAACAGCAAACTATTGTATTTTTTTCCGTGACGCCACCGGTCTCACACACACGTCTAGCCTTCTAGGCTCTGCCCATTGGCATCATTGATAACCGAGGCTGGGACGGTGGATGAATGTACGGATCATGACTTTGAGAGGTATAAGATTCTATCGGACATGACACCGTGCACGGCTACACTGCTTAGCGCCTGAGGCACTGCCGCATAACTTGGACATAAGTCATCCATGTTGATACGCATCCAGGTTTCGGTGGTATCGTCTCGCCGTGTCCGATACAAGTGTTTGGGGACTACGGTGTGCTGTGCCGTGATCTAATGGCTGGGTTGCTATATAGGCTGCGAGCCTTGGTATCACTCCCCAAGTCATTTACGATAATTTACCATCCTCCCCCCATTTTATTTTCCTAATTCCCTTGGACCACCTCTATTCTCTAATTCGACAGTGACCATTTCACACCATGGACGCAACTACCTCATGTCGACCGCCTCGCTGGACGAAGACGACCCTGGTCAGTACACAACACTGCTGATGATTGTGATCTCACCTGTCATTTCGGTGTCTCTAGATCGAGGCACGTTCAAGTACGAGCTATCACGACAAATACCTTGTTCCTTTGGTGGAGACTGTGATACGCTCAGCATCTGAGCGAAGACTGTCCTCGCTCACGAATATATTGCGGCCACAGTGCCCCGCCGACACGCTGTGGATCCTGTTTCAGTCCAAAGTGTGTGTCCTTGGACGGCCACTGCTATGGGCTCTCTGCTTCTTTGTAAGTGCTTTCTGCGGTCATTGAATACCTCCTCTGACCCCGTTCCTAGTTTTCCCCCATCCTTTCGGATGTGGTCTCTATGGCCCGGATCGCGTGTCAATTAACCTGGATATCATCGTACTTCATATTTTCGGTCATCTTTGTTATGATGCGATGTCTCCGAAGACTCGCACCCTTGCGACGCGGTTCGTTTCATGAGAGTGAATGTATTGTATTGTATGCTGAACCTTTGCGCAGTTTGTTGCTTGACTTACTGTCTTGTTTTGCCGGGATGACGTTTCCTTAATGACATCGATCGTTCTCTGCGGAGTGCAAACGCAATTACACGTTAGTTCATTCGCTTCGTTCCCCAAACAAATATCCTCACCAATCATCTCGCAGTCTCGGCCAATATAGCTATATACCAGTTGCATCTAACTTGGGACGATCAAGTTAGCTTCCCCCACTTATCCTCCAGTTTACTACAGGATGGCAGCACAATCAATCAACCTTTTCTCATCCAAATCAGTTGTCACCTCTCCGATAGTATTTCATAATCAAGTTCATCCCAGCCGACTCGCTGACACCGAAATTCATCGACACGTCATGCAAGTGACTGGTGCCGTCCGATTGCCTGATCGATCAAAGGCTTTAATCAGCAGTACAGGCCAGCGGTGCTCGTTGGCCAGACCAGCCTTACCTGGGTTTGACCTACACAGGATTTCATTTCCGTCACAACAAATACAGCCCAGTACAGCAACGGGATGTGACTCACAAGCACTCACGGCTGTAATGCTTGCGTGTATTGAGTTTCAACAGTAGAGTGTAGATGTCCTCTGTGATCTTCATTCCATGCCTTGAATAGATAAGGCTCCTCCGTCACATGTGTTATTTCAAGACCGCGATGACAGATCGATTGTGTAAGAGAGGGGGGAACGCTGAATGATGTCGTTGAAGAGCTGTTCGAGCGTCTTCCGAAGACCGTCGGATTAGTATCATCCGGGTATTCGCACCGCCACGCTCTCAAACCCACGCCTCGTCGTCCATGTCTATTGGTTACCATATCTGCAAGCACGCAGCTGCGGGCGCACATTGTTGATCGACCATGTTGGACTAGACAGACCCCACGTTTGTCGGGATCTCTGGAGCGAGTCATTCGAAATAGACACTTGGCGCGCCCCGGAGATAGCAACGCCCGCGACAGCAGAAACCTTGAGTCATTCGCTGTGAATGATTCGCAGCGCTTTGAAATAGACACCGGCGCGCCCCTGGGATGGCAACACCCGCGGCAGCAGAAACAGCGTGCGGGTGACGACGAGTCGTTCTTGCTGCATTCTCCGCGTCGTATCCTAGACAAGGGGTGTGCCCGGCCAGCTTTCGACGACGAGGGACCTGGGCACGCATCTATTTAAGAGCAAAGTGGAGACTCGCCGAGGACGGATATCTTCCGAAATGTGTGAATGGCTGTTAGCACAGGGCCACCGGTCATGTCCGCCCCGGCACCGGGTAGGAAGTGGGAGATAGAGGGGCTGCGCTTGGACCGGACGCGGGATAGCTTATGGGGTAGAAATGGGAAACGCCAGGATCCAGGGAGGGTTCTCCACGACTCGGTGGCCTGTCAGGGATTGGCAGAGGGACGTTCGGTGCGGTCTTTATCACAGCCCTGGTCAGTGATGTGACAGTGACACGTGACCGGTGGGTAGATATATGATCTGAGCTCAGGAAGACCATTCGAGCCATCGGATCGCCCACAACCCGACATCTCGACCAGCACCTCCTACGATCCTGCAACTGAAGCATCATCATGGGTGTCCTTGATATCGTTCCTGTGCGTGGTGATCCACGTCCCCGATGAGCGCCTCGAGCTAACGCACCATCCAGGCCGGCGTTTTGACTGGAGAAAACGTTCGCAAGTTGTTCAACTATGCAAGGGATCACCAGGTACACTTTTCGATCAGAGTCGACCATCGCGCTGATGCTTGTATCCGCGATCCCAGTTCGCCATTCCCGTGAGTGATCCAAGTTTACAGGCATGATTGAATGGTTTTCCAAGCACACGTATTTTTGTTCGGATAGGCTATCGTAAGTCGCAGCGTATCGTCTTTGCGACCCAATGTTGATTACTAACGTCGCCAGAACGTTACCTCTTCTTCTACAGCCAATGCCGTTTTAGAAGCCGCAAGGTCAATAGCCTCTGCCATGCATGTCTGCCGTAACTGATATCGTGTTTTAGAGACATAAAGGCACCCATCATCCTCCAGGTTTCTCAGGGAGGAAGCGCCTACTTTGCTGGAAAGGGGCTCAAGAATGACAAACAGCAAGCTTCCATTGCTGGCGCGAAAGCAGCTGCTTTGCACATCCGAACGGTTGCCAAGGAGTATGGCGTGTACGTCCTTCCATCTTAGGCGGATGCCTACTCTCATGGCCGTCTGTAGTCCCGTCGTGCTTCACAGCGACCACTGTGCGCATAAACTCTTACCTTGGTTCGATGGCATGCTCGCTGCCGACGAGGAGTTTTACAAGGCCCACCAAGAACCCCTCTTTTCCTCTCACATGCTCGATCTCTCCGAGGAACCCAAGGCGGAGAACATCCAGACGTGCGTCGAATACTTCAAGAAAATGGCTCCCCTTGGAATCTGGCTCGAGATGGAGATCGGTATCACGGGTGGAGAAGAGGACGGTGTGGACAACTCTGGCGTCGACAACTCCGCGCTGTACACCCAGCCGGAGGATGTCTACGATGTCCACGATGCGCTGATCAAGATCAGCCCCAACTTTAGCATCGCGGCTGCGTTCGGGAACGTACACGGCGTGTACAAGCCAGGGAACGTCAAGTTGCACCCAGAGCTTTTGAAAAAGCACCAGGCTTACACGAGCGCGAAGCTGGGTGGAAAGGCAGAGAAGCCTCTGTGAGGCCGTTTCGTTGTTCGTGATGCAAGACACTGACGGATTCCAGGTACCTCGTCTTCCATGGAGGCTCTGGCTCGACCAAGGAAGAGATCACAACTGCTGTTGACAACGGTGTCGTCAAGATGAACGTCGACACTGGTAAGAGTGCGGGCATACCGCGGTGCATAATCTGATATTTTCGTCCCGCAGACACCCAGTTCGCCTACCTGGCTGGTATCCGAGTATGTCGTATCGCTCGTCATCGTCTCCATTCCTGACTTGAACGTGTCCCTGTAGGATTTCGTCCAAAAGAAGAAAGATTATCTCCAGACCCAGATTGGAAACCCCGAGGGACCGGACAAGCCAAACAAGAAGGTATGTTCGTCGCCTAGAACGCGAACGTACAACTCATCTCCGACCCTCAGTTCTATGACCCCCGTGTCTGGGTCCGCGAAGGTGAGAAGACGCTCACCGAGCGTGTCAAAGAAGCATGCGCGGATTTGGGCAACGTCGGTGAGTCGACCTCGGTCCGTCAATCGCTGGATCACTGATAGGCTGGCCAAGACCGTCTGTGAATGCAAACGTCGTGAAGAATGCTGGAATCGTCGAAGCTGTAATATTTATCGTAGACTTTTTTTCCGTGAGCAAGGTGGTCGAACGAGCTGTACAATCCCTGGGCCATGTTGCTCTGCCTACGTTTTCGACCGTTCCACTAGATCTGAATTTCTATGCTTGATCAGTCTTCAACACGGGCTTGCTTTTGCTCTGGCTTCCATTTAAATATGCTTCTTGACAAGTTCGTCGCCAAAAGCTGTCCCCGCGTTTTCTGGTTTGAAAGTTGAACACCGTCCACATCCAGGTCGTCACCATAACGCGATCAAGCTTGCAAGCCGTACGAGTCTTACGAGCGCCAAGTTTCATCGTTGATTAAATAGCCGATTCATGACTACCCGACGGCGTGAGTCTTCTCGATAATCCCTCTTCGCCCGCTCATACGCGTGAACACGACTCTGGCACTGTAGTCCAACCCGTGCTGCTCCTCCCCGTATTTCTTACGATAGAATCCACCCGCACCGCACTCTGGGCTGCGTGTGCTGCATACAACCGCGACGGCGGGCTTTTGCCCACCCTCTTCGCGCTGTTGCTAAGCATTCTGGGAGTGGTTCCAAGTCCTGTATGGACGATCGTCACGTACGCCGCGCGTGTCGCGTGGGTACCCGTCCGTGGGGTTTTGTGGATTGGGGGGATCGGGCGGGGAGGGTTGAAGAAAAGTGAGTGTGTGGGGGACTCGGACGCGGTAGTCGATGCTGACGTCTAGCCGCGTTTTCTTTTCGAATCCGTGCGTTATTAGGATATCCGACCGCGGTGACGCGTTGGTACGCGTATACGCGCGCGCGTCGGACAGAGACGCTTCGACGACAACGACAACGACAATGTCGCAGCTACGAATGACGAACGGTTGATCGAATTGTAAGGGCAAGTGATGTAGTCTCTGCTTGTGTTCTACTACCGCTTGGGGAGATGTTTTGTTATTCATCGTGCGTACTACTAGTACTAGAAGCTGTATCGGTACTCGACGAGGGGGGTTTTCGTGTCCTCCGTTTATTCATCAACGTGTTTGGCGTCGCTGGGTCCGAGTTGAGAGTGTCCGCCGCCAGCTTCAAGGGGCTCGGCGGCGGCTGACAGGTTGAAATAGCTCGAGTGAATGTCCCAGACATCTTTCTCGCAGACAGACATATCACACCAACAATGTCCACCCTCGTGACACTCTTCCACGTTGTCGTAACCATCTATCGCTTGATTACGGCCTTGTGGAGCGCCTGTATCGTCCTCCTGCAGGTCGTGCGGTCGGTGATGCGAGAAGCCAAGCAAGAAGCGGTCGAATTGATGGCGTTGCTCGATGACGGCGCTCCTGTGATGGTCAGCCCGCGTCGATGACCCTGTTATGTTGTGCTGACTGGCTTCTACTCACAGGACGCGATCACGTCGGCGTCGCTGCTACACGATGCAGGTGGTCCCGCGAACCCATGGCAAATGTTGATCATCGCGAGAGCATCCTCGTTCGTGCTCCTCCTCCGACTATCCAAGCGTCGCGTGCTCCACCTAGAAGTGGACGAGGTGCGTTCGAGCCCGCTGTTCCTTTTGGTGTTCGCGAACCATGATCGTTTTTGCGACTCGGATAGAAGTTCATTGCCGCCAAGCTGGAGGTGATTCGGTCAGAGTTGGTGCTGCGCGTTCAGCACATCCCACGTTTGGTACGTCGTCCTGGGGTCTGTCGATGGGTGAGAAAGTTGGCTGACGTAGGTTGTTAGTTGCAGATGCCGATCGGGATGCACGACACGCGGCTGGTTCGATATACGCCGATGAGGTTGCCATATCTCTGGAAGGAAGAAGAGGCGGGCCCGGGGTGCGGGGGTGGGGGCGGGGTTGGTGAGAGTTCGATCGTGTCCGCCGCGCCGGCGTCTTCTGCGAGCACGGGAGGGGAAGGACGTTCTCATCGGAAGAAGTACGTCCAACTGCTCACGGAAAGCGCGGTGCGGCGTCGGCTGCACATGGACCGAGTCGAGCGCGCTGGGGTGGACGCTGTACCGAAGCGAGGGGGGGGTGCTGTGGTGAAGAGGAAGGCACTGGCGAACGCGACGAACGTGGGCGTCGCTGGCACGCACGGCGAAGGGAACACGGATGCAGACGGGGCGTCGGACGAGACGGGTGTGGCAGACACGCCGAAGCAGGTGCGGATGGAGCGAAACGTCCGCGCTGCGCTCGGTGAGAACTTGTCGATCCCGAACGTGGCGTTGGGTCGGGCGGGGTCGCAGTCGTTGCGGCGCAAGCGTGGACAGTTTGACTTGTACGCGCAGGGGGTCTCGAGCGAGTTCAGTCTGCTGTCGAGAGAGTGAGGTGAATGTATGACTCGGACACGGCGTTTGCCGAGCTGTACCGGTCCAATTTTTGAATTTTGGATTTTGGATTTCCGACGCAAACACTTACACAAACGTAATCAATTTTATTTTAAATAATATTTTAATGATAACTAAATGATAACACATTACTACGGAAGCCCCGTGCTCGACGACTCTCGGCATGTCAGCATACAATTTAGGCAATCATATTGCTTGGTTGTCGGCGAGAGAACCCCCTGAACACCACATGATTCAGCCAAACTTTCATAAGCATATGCAACAGTAGACAGTGCTAAGAAAGCGATAATGTTCGTGCAACTAGTCCGAATCCATGAGCATCTGAAGGCGATGAGGACGCCAGAAACCAACTGAAGAAGTCACAACACGCGTCAGAACATAGAACACTTCAAGCAAAAGGATGAGGAAAACCGAGCAGAACGAGCCAGACAACGAAACGGTTGTATGAGGCCCCCTCCAGTGTCCAAGAATGTCCCGAAAGTGAAAGGATCCAGTCCGTCGACAATACAAAGTCGTCGAGCCAAGATAGAGGCCCAGGAGGCCATGGAGGGAAGTCAGAAGGAACAGGAAGTGTTGAGGGCGAAACGGAGCGCCAGAATGGTGGAGATGACATCAAATACGATGGGGAATGAGGCAGCAAGTGTGGCGCAATGAGGAGCACACGTAGCGACTCGAAACGAGTCAATACAACTCTGCCAGCTGAAGACGAGCCGAGTCAGCAAAAGGGCGAGACGGACAACATACCTAGGTCACACAGACCACATAACAAGGACCGCAGACGTCCTATCGAGCTCGTAAATCCACCGTGCCGTCGAGGACAAATCAGTCGAGCCCATACTATGAAGAAATGGACATACCAAATCGTACGGTTGTGCCAAGACCATATAGGACAAATTGGAGCAGTTGGATATGTTGGATATGGAGTAGAGAAACCGGGGAAGTGTTCCCGAGGCGCGAAACGCGAGCACAACAGCTCCGGAGTCGATCGAAGGCGACTGCGCGTGCAAAGATAGCACCAGAACTACGAGCCGACTTGCCTTATTTGGGCACCGCTCGGACGCAACACGGACTACGTTACCGCGCAAATCCTGCTACACGGACATTATACCATTCGTTTATTGATAACCTTTTCTTTCTCTTATTATCTAGATCATTTCTACTTGGATCCTATCCTGTTTGAGGGTGCTGGAATATCACTCGAGATGGGTAGCATAGCCATTCATTACACATAATCACTACTCATTGGACATTTCGTACTTTAGCATCATGATTACTGAGTATCTACTGAGCTTCTACAGCTCTTTCACAGGAGGAACACTTTGCAAATGGCTGAGATTGAAGGTTGATCTGTTTGAAGGAAAGAGGAAAGGGAAGGGCAAGGTGCTGTCAGATTCAGATCCTGTGGTTTTGAGCTCAGATTTGGACTCAGACAAGCTTACTATCCTGGCTTCCATACTGTAGTAATGTG
The DNA here is from genome assembly GCA_038093155.1 of Boletus huronensis. Taxonomy (NCBI): domain Eukaryota; kingdom Fungi; phylum Basidiomycota; class Agaricomycetes; order Boletales; family Boletaceae; genus Boletus; species Boletus huronensis. The sequence goes on from JBBPRS010000316.1 coordinate 8,799, forward strand.
TTATCATTTAGTTATCATTAAAATATTATTTAAAATAAAATTGATTGTGATTGTGATTGTGTTGGAAATCCAAAGTTCGAAAATTGGACCTGGTACAGCTCGGCAACCATAGCCTCTCTCCCCTTCAGCGGGCCCGCCGTCCCCGTCAGGATCTGGGCACAGAGTTAGGCTTGAGCAAACCAAATACCTTGTTGGTGGTCTCGTGGGTCCCACTGATTGGTGCATGTTTCATGCAGTCATTGGCCACCACCAATCACCCCCTCACTAACCCTGCGGGCCAGGATAATGCTTGACCTGGACTGTGTCACCCTGTTGTTTACTGCACGATGCCAATCGAAGCAAGTTCACGTACGAGGTCCACTCCACAAACGCCGGATGCGCAATGCGCTGCGTTGCATTTCTTCTCCGCGTGACCAACTCAGCCTATCAGCGCACGCAAATTGATGCTCAGATCTGTCGTATACATATCACTGCCATAATGACTCGGACCCGGCGTGAGTACTTGAGTTGTCGTCATATCACCACCACCCAATTGAGCATGTTCCGAGGGGCGTACATGCGCTCGATTCAGCGAATGCCAGGCGTTCTGCCCACAGTGGTTCTGGTACACGCACGCTCCCGCACAGACGCGCGGAGACGACTCTGGCATGGGCTGCCACAGAACCCATTGAAAAGGGAACGCGAACAAGGTGCGTCCCGTTTGTCTCCAGCAAGTTAAATTTGTCGATGCGGCATCGTTTTTATGTGATCATGCTCGATCGTACGAGAGGAAGCATGCGGCTTTACACCAGGTGGGAAACCATGAAGATGCAATAGATGGCATTCGACACAATACCCTCGAAGATGTCGCAGTCACCTGAGCTAGACATTCGCGGTGAGGGTGACGGCATCATCAAGATTTCTATTCACTGATCTTGAGTGGGGTGGCCTAGGACGAGCTCAAATTGAAAACAAAAAACGAGTCATGTCCCCAAAGACGCAGCACGTCTTGGGGGAAAGCGTCTCAGGGTCGTTCAAATGGGCACGACGTATGCCACACTTGGGGCCAACTCCCTGGTGTTCCCGGGCGTCATCACGTAAGATAGAGTGAGGGGTGTCGATAAAGTTGGACATTTGCAACGCGCTTCACTCTCGGACATTGCAGTGGCCCTGGCGCAAGTTACATACGCGAAATGAAAGGGATGCTTCGCCAAGGCCCACTTGAGCGCGGTGTCGACGCGATGTTGACGTGTTACTCAAAGTCAGCGCGAGGACCCGAAGGGTCGTTGATATGGAGCGTGAGGGTGTCGACTTGGGTGCAGCTGGCTGCGTCCTGGTCCTGGCATCCTCCGGGTTCTTGCTCTACACGTTTCATAACCTGAAAAGACCGAGATAGTCATGTGTATGGGAAAACAATCCGGCCCTCTATCACTCAAGACAATATACTCAAGGTTTCGTAAATTCAGAGTGCCATTCTTCTCCAGCCTTTAAAAGAAGGCATAGTAGTTCATGTCCACGTAGTAGTCATGATGTAGCATCGCACCTAATAACCACCCTCTGCTCCATCGCATTCACCCCAAACACACCCCTCTATCGGGAACGGATTCACAATTGCCGTATCCCCAAAACGTTCGGATGCAAGAAATCCCCGAATTATACGCCAGATTCGATTGTGTCCCATTCGTCGGATCCACAACGATCGACGCAGAGTCAATCACCTCCGTCAAGTGCACCACTCCCCATCATCCAATCATTGATCTGCACCTCGCACAAGGGGTATCGTTGGGCCCGCAAAACGGGGTGATTGTCGCCGCGAAGATGGGGACGCCAAAGGCGTGCACACGCGCAATGATTTATGGGTAGGCTTAGATAAGACGGTCGCCGACCATTTGTTGTGCGGCAGGCGCGGTACCATTGTTGTTGACGCCTTTGAAGATGGTGTATTCGATGCCGGATTGAGCGGGGAAATCACGGCCGATACGGCCAGGAGCGCTGAGGCCCACTCCGTCGTAGAGAATACAGTTCCCCGCCCGCCTCGCGGGCCTGATTGAGGACGACGATGTTGGCTGTGGATAAGTTCTGTTGCATCCGCCGGAGGACGAGGTCAGGCCAGCTGCATGGGGGGCGCAGAGGAGAAACGCGCCATGCTGTGAGCGATCACGGATAATGGGAAAGAACGAGGGCGACGCGCCGGTCATTTCCATAGTAGACCATGCCTCGATCCCACTCAAGAAGAACCTGCAATCACCTCTACATCAGCATCTGTCCCCTCGAGTGAAGAAAAGATGTAGACTCACCCGTGCGCTCAGTTTGCGTCGATGTTTCGACATGTTCGACACACCTATACCAACTTGTGATACGGCTACCAAGATGACTCGCGATATAGAATCCCTGCTGGCCTCGCTCGGTATGCGAATCAACTGACACTACGTTCTGCGCTTCCAATGGGTAATAGATCGGGTCTAAGACGCATTTGGAATAATTATGGACTGGTTCCCAGAGAAAAGGAAAGGGAGCATGGAACCCAGGACGATCTCTGGCATGTTGATACCAACATGGGTGATGGCGAGATCGTTCGCACCGAACGCGGATGTGAAAATCGAATCCGTCCACATTTCACGCGAGGTGAGGCGGTAGGTAAATGTGGGGGAGACGCACAACGGGTAGGTTTGGCACGTTGTCCGCATTCTGTGAGTTGTGGCATGGTGATCCAGGTGTTGACCCAGTGGCCGGCAGGCACGGCAGCGGGGAGGCCTACGTAGAGCAACGAGGGGCAGGAGTGTGCGCGGCATGGTTGGATAGTGGCTGGTGACTGTTAGTCTCGTCGAGCACTCAATGCACGTCCGACCAACTGCCGACGATCGTTGGGGCTTCAAAACCTCCGAGATTTCGCGGGGAAATATGATGAACCATTCGACCTGGTGACCAGGTCATGCGTGCAAGGATGAACGTATGTCTCGGGGCAATGGTGGAAGAAGTGAAAATAGTAGGAAGGGCGGCAGTGTAGAAAGTTTGTGGGAGTTTGACGGCAAGTTTGCGGCACTGACCGACCTCATGCTTGTACAACGGTTCCTGGGGATTTAAGTTAAAATGGCTTGTTCTGTCAAAAGAAGTGAGTCACTCGCGCGACTGGGTTCGCGAGTTCTGAGAGTTGTCTGCGAGGCATCTGCGTGCATAGGGAGGGACTTGGTCCCAATCTCGTTTGTTTGAGAATGTATACTGGCTAGAAACTCCATTACTCGCATCAAGCATTGCATAACTGCATCTCTGCCCTCTGATTTGCCTGATGCACTCGTCTTGAGTGGTTGACCGGTAAACTAAGACCTGTTACAGTTAGAGAAGCTATAGAGTATACACGGCTTTCTACCAGAAGAAAAAGCTTGATCAGCCCCCGCAAAAATAAAGATACAAACGAACACTCACAAAAATCATCGACTGCCGGGTGACACCTTATCCCCATATCCCTAGCATGTCTATGACTCTATGCCTGGTTCGGTGTTTCCGACTCCTGGTGTACCTTTGAATTCTTTTCGATCAACGCTGCCTCGGCATCTCGTCTCCATTGTTTGATTTTGGTCCCTGGCAGGATAGGAACGAGGAGCTGGGCATCACGACGGTCTCGACTGGACAACTTGGTCGATACATGTATATATGGTTTCAACTGTTCGCGTTCGCCATTCATATTTCAAGTGTGCATTCAATTCGTTTTCCGGTGACAACCCAAAAGAAAGGCAAAAAGAACAGGTGATTCAGCTGTGCGTCGCGTGATGGGCGTTCACAGACGTACCTCGCTCTGTGTGATCTCTTCAATGCTCGGTCCGACGAACACACGCACTTTCTCGTCGAGGAGGCGATATTTGGACGTGCCGCGAATGACGAACCGACCTGGTGCACCGGTGCGGTGACCACCTGGGAGTGCGGCCTGGCGGGTGCCTTTAGAAGGGCGGGGCGGGTTAAGTGGGCCGAGTCGGGGTGGAATTGAGCAGACGTACCCTTGTAAAAATCCTTGTTGCCTCGTTTGGGCGTCAGAGCGCGCCGGGAGGCTTTTGAGAGACAAGCCAGAGTCGGGTGCATCTTCGAGTTGCGTAGTAAGAATCCAAGTCTCGCGTATTGGCACAACACTAGTACACAGCCTACCCGTCAAGGAAATTCAACCTCGACATTTCTCTGTCGGAGAGCCCATTGTCGACTTATGCCACGCCGTCCAAGTTTGGTCTGGTGACCAGCCTCAACCAGGAATACCAGTTGGATGTGTATGAAGGTGAGCTAGGGTTCATAGGTCCTAGATGTGTAGCTATAGCGCAAATTTGCGCCTAATAGCGTCAAGAAGATCTCTTCGACGAACTCAGTCGTGCCACTTCCTTACGGACGATTCAGCACTGCTAGATTCCTTATGCACTTGCACCCCGGGACGATGTCCAGATCCAGGTCAATCACGCTTCTTCTGATACGTTTAACTAACTCGTTAACCTTGGGGTCAGGAATGAGGCAGTCTTGAAAGACACTGGCGTTCTGGTACTTTACGCCTATGCACGCGGGTTTGCACGCATATCCTCGTGGGATAACCTCGCTAGTTTATGCTGTGCGTCTCGATGAGATCGAAATTTCAGAATCTTCTTGTCTTGCGAGGCGCTAATCCGCGTAGCCGTCATTGATGAAGCAGTTTTATGGTGTAATTGATCTCTTGACCGAGGTAGGTATTACAACATAGCCTCCATTCGTGAGGCTGCACTCGCTGATTTGAATCACGCGACATGCACGAACACAGAGCTTGCTCGGCGCGCTCAACGCGGACGAGGACCCTGAGGAGGGTGTGTGTGTTGCCACTGATCCGTTTGTCAAAACAGTGAATGGACATGCGGTGTCACAAGTTACGCGCCGCGCCGCTGTCGCTTGATGATGCAAAATTTCTCCAAGCGACTTTCAAGGGTGTCGCACGTCGTCACGGTGTATTTTGGATCTCCGCTTGCGGTGTAGACCGATCGGTGCGTCAAGCAAGTTGAAGCGTGGACAAGCTGACCACAATATTTCATGCTCCGACCAGTCCTGTCATGCTGGGGCTATCATCTTGCTGTTGGAATGATCTTGTACATTGCAACAGATCCATAACCTGTAGGGCCTCGGAAAAATGGTCCAGATATTCCAATGTACCTCTAGTACATCTGATGCAAATGGCAGAATTTTAAATGCAATTCTTGGCTGATCCGAGTACATGCAATGCCTAGATCTTGCTGCCTGCCCTGTTAGAGAGCTGATATATTCATTTCTCGTCCTTTTTTTTGAATAAAATAGATCAGCATCTTGATTAGACTTATGTTGGCCTAAGAACAATATATCAAGCCTCCCATGTTATTGTTTTTGCAACTCCGGTGCAGTGATAATATTGGACAAGACACTGGCAAAGCGAGCGCACAAACTTCAAGTTTTCGCTACCACATGATTCTACTGCTACTCAAACTCGAAACTAAACTTCAAGTCCAACCCCCACATTTAGAGCGACGTTTGGGTCCATGCTAAACATTGATCTCGCCGTTGTGTCAGGGCACGCGCGTGCTATTACCCGTGCATGAGTCAGACGCAACTGTAGACCGGTTTCCCCATTGTTCGGGGAGATGGAGCTTCCGGAATCCGGAGGCCACCTTAGTAATAGTCCCTGCTGTGTCAGCTTTTGCCACCTTACTCAGCTTTGTGCATTTGTCATCTTCCCGCCCAAAATTCCCACCTTATAAGTTTCCTCCCCCCCGTTGTTCCCCTTCCCCTTCGACGTCCCCGTGTATTTTGTGAGTGTAATTTTTTCTTTTTCTTGCTGTGTCACTGTGTCACCGTGATCCTTGACGGAAACGGGGGGGTAGAATTGAAGAATGGGTAGCAACAGTGGTGGATGCAATGCAAGTCAAGTGGATGGATTGTGGATCTCACAGGCGGATGATACACGGCGACTCGAGAGGCAACTTTCGTTGCTAACCGTTTGTGCCCAGATAATCCCCTAAAATGGGTCGCCGCCCAGCTCGCTGTTACCGCTACTGCAAGAACAAGCCTTACCCCAAGTCCCGGTATAACCGTGGTGTTCCCGATCCCAAGGCATGTCTCCTTCCAATCCCCCATCTTTCCGATTCAGAGCTTGATCCTACCTTTTTTAGATCCGTATATTCGATCTGGGACGCAAGCGTGCATCTGTTGATGATTTTCCTTACTGCTGTCATCTCGTTTCGGACGAGTATGAACAGCTTTCGTCAGAAGCACTGGAAGCTGCTCGTATCTGTGCCAACAAGTATGTCACCAAGACGTCCGGAAAGGATTCTTTCCACTTGCGCGTCCGCGTCCACCCCTTCCACGTCCTGAGGATCAACAAGATGTTGTCCTGTGCTGGAGCTGATAGGTGAGTACCTTGTGATCACTGAAAGAACCGCCCCCTCTGATGCCTTCGCTTCTAGGCTCCAGACTGGTATGCGTGGTGCCTGGGGCAAGCCATACGGCACGGTCGCCCGAGTTAACATCGGCCAGATCATCTTCTCGATTCGTTGCAAGGACAATAACGCCCATGTAATCCAGGAGGCCCTCCGCCGTGCTCGTTACAAGTTCCCCGGTCGTCAGAAGATCATCGTCTCCAAGAAGTGGGGATTCACAAATGTCAAGCGTGAAGAGTACCTCAAGCTCAAACAGGACAAGCGCGTGTTGCAGTACGTACTTTTCTTGCAGTCGACAAGATTTGATTACCCATCCAATGTCTGATGTCACTCTTCGGCAGGGATGGTGCTTATGTACAATACATTCGTCCTAGGGGCCCCCTTGAGCCCAACCTGCGTGCACAGCTCAGGGCTTGAGCCATTCACCGGAGACAACACGTGTTGATACTGACTAGTACCATTCAAGAATGTTACAGCCTTGATGATATATTTTTATCCGACCTGTGTAAGTCACGCCGCGGAGGCAGCTACCTTGTTGCTTCTCGTCATCCAAGTCATGAGACTAGCATATATATGCCCTTTATTCACTACGCCATCCCGTTGCTTCCATGGATGGTGGTTAGGGGAACAAGGGCAAAGAGAGACCCCTGACTTCGATATTTATTTGATCCAGTGTGAAACATTCCGCTACGTTTCTCATGCTCGATTGTAGACAGGGAACAATTTTCATTTGAATGTAAAAGACACTACCACGCGGAGCGAAGGCGATGTCCGGGTGTGCAACGAATCGTTCACCGGTGGATTCTTTGTGTCATCGAGCCGAACAACATACAGGTAAGTATGGTCGCCCCAAGCACTTTATACAGTTCGGGAAGCTCATGCTACTTGGTGCTTATATCCTCAGCGTCGTAAGCCACGCAGCTTCCTGTCGAGTCGGAGCGTGAACCGATGGTAGATCCGACCACCCTGCTGAGTGATGCTAGCCCGTTCTCCACATCTGATTGGCTGGATCCACTGCGATCGAATCTCGAAAGCTTGACAGGAGGTATGGTTTCGGGAAATTCCCTTGTCCCACTTTGACAGTTTCACGTTCGTTTGGATTGCGCCATGCAAGCGGCATCTTCGCATCTCGATGCTTCCATAATTTATCATCAGAACGTCGTCAATAGGATCTTCCCGAGTCAAAGGACGCAATCTGGTCACCGTCAAGGGAAGTCACGACCTATTATCCATGGGTGCAATACGCCATCGTTACCGGAGATGTAATCAAGCATCATCAGACAGAAGCGATTTTCTCCCTGGTCGAGTTGTCAGGCGATGTCACGAGATAAGTCGTCACACGCGAAGCAGAAATCAGCATCAGGGTTGGAATGGAGCGAGAACTTCTTTTTTTTTCTGTCCGGATCCAACCGTCGTGCCTATCATCGGCTTATCGATCCCGCTCTTGAAATGAGGGTCAGACAAGAATAACCAACAGGTCGCGGTAGGGGGGTGGATGGGGGTCAGCTGCTATTTTCGGTTGCCAGGGTGAGGACCAAGGAGGGGTATTTAAACTGGTCCTGTCGACCCTTGCTCGCTTCCCCATCTCTCTTTTCTTCTTATCACTTCATCGATAACATCATCATGGGTTTCTTCGACGCTTTCAAGGACTCTCACGACGACGTCGTACGTCTGTTTGCCTGGATTTGGGGCGTTGATAATGCTGACCTGCCGTTGCGCTACAGCACCACAGGGGTAGCTTGACCCACGACGCGCTCGGTGGCGCTGTTGCCTACGAGGTTCGTGCTCGTTCTTGATATGCGTCGTGTCTCGCCACGCCAACTGTCGTTGCACATTGTCGTGTCCTATCTAGGCTGCCAAGGCCTACGAGGACTACCTTGCTGCTAACGGAAAGCCTGACAGCCACGCCAAGGCCAAGGAAGTTCTGTGAGTACACCCTTTTGCCGTTGAGTGCCCCGATCGTGTGTTGATCTGATATCGATGCATCTAGTGCTGGTCTTGCTGGTGTTGCCTTTACTCGGTTGGCCGAGACCAAAGGGGTACGTGTTCACGATCCGATTTCTTTTCGATCCCATCGATTGAACCTTGATTGATGTTCAAAGCTCGATGCCTATGATTCGTACAAGCAGCAGCAGATCCAGAAGAAGGGTGAGTTTTATGGGCTAATTTTATTCTTAATCTTTCTTTGTGCTGATGTGCGATCGCACTGAAACCAGCTCAAGAGCACCTCGAGAGGGAAATTGCCCGGGAGTACAACTACTAGGTACAACTGAATTATCTGATTCAATATTGTCGTGGATTAGCAAGCGAAATGTTGTATACAATAAATAACTACATGTACCACGTGACAGATTCCGAACCGTCGAGTATGAGTGTGAACAACATGAATGGGCCGATGCCATATATATGTATACATGTACCGTCCCATATGGCCGCTATTCGGATAGTGCACATCTAGCAGGGTCGTCAACAACTTGTCAAGATTTTGAAATTGATGGATGAGCACTGGCAGACACAGGCGGGAAGACCAGGCATTCAACCAGTGCCGGGTTCCTGTGCAGGCCTATCATTAGCTCTCTGCATTGTTTATTGAATGGGTGGCACCTAAAACACGTCCGACTACAAATGCAGGTTTTTAGCGTACCCAGGCGGTGGGAACGCTTTCATGCAAAAAAAGGGTGTCTTGCTCGGGATGCATCTAGATTGTGCATCTGGCGTTACAGTAACAACTCAGGATATTTGGCCTACTACTGGAACACAGAAAGGAATCCGATCAACGGTGGTCAGGTCACATCTTGATCGGCAGCAAATGATGGTTCACCGTGTTCATTGAAACCATGCTCAGATGGTCTATTTCATTGTCGTCGTCAAGAGTATCGTGGCAAGTTAAGCATGCTAGTAGAGAGATATCATATGAGTGAGGCAGCATAAACAAATGCTGCTACAGGGAGTAAGACGCGAATCCATGTGTACATATGGGTGAGTAAAAAACAAGGCAGTGATATGAGGATATAAATCCGTGGGATCCTATGCTTTGCGTAAAGATTCTGATCATTCGGAAGTCTCTACTTTTGGTTGGTGTTCCGACATTGCTCGTCTCAGTGCACTCAGGTCCGCAGGCTCATGCTTTCGTCGAGGCTTGAGGATCTTCAGTGTGTCCCTCCTCATAAGTCGGGCATATTCGGGATGTTTCTTGTCAACGTGACGCTTCAACGCGTCCTTGCGAGAAAGGCTAAGTAGATCACCATCAGCAAAAACAGCCCGGTTGACGATATAAAAACCGAAACCAAACTCACGGCTTGCAAACAATTCCGAGGACCTCGCAGATTGTACAAACATAATCGCCCTCTTCGGGAGAGTGCTTCTTATCGTGAAACTTCCTTCTGCGAACGAGGACCCATTTCCTGCATATCTCGCAATGATATCGCTCGTCGCCCACCTGTGGTTGGAGCGTCAGGTGACGAAATGCGCCGATACTGTCAGACTGACCTCCTCCGTGTGTAGTTGCGCCTGAGGTAAAATTTCCGATACCGCATTCTCCTCTGGGAGATGAAAACCAGACTGATTCTCCCACTGATCGGGTTGGTGACCCGCTTCCGGCACAGAGAGAGCTGTATCAAATGCCACGTCGGTCTTATAATCCTCCCTGTGAACTGATCCAAGTTCCTGGGGAGGTTCCATCGCCGTGAGGATGTCTTCAGCGACTTGGTCCTGAGCCTGCTGTTGACTCATAGCCGCCTCTGGCTGCATAGGAAGAGGCCATTGGACCGACGACGGGGCAGGTTGTTCGTGGTGACCAGTACCCTCTGAGGGCAGGAAAGCGGTGGTAGCATTTCCAAGGAGCATGCCTGGGAAAGAGGAGAAAGGCTGATAAAAAAGACCACCATTCATGGGGAGCATGCCTGGCATGAGGTTCGCCGGAGGGTCAACGATGTTTTGGCCTTGATAGTTCGGCAGGCGGTAGGGACCACCCGCACCATACGTGCCCGGGGGGACCGCGGGAAATGCAGGAAGGGTTGGATTGGAAAGGGAGACTAAGGGGGGACGTGACACTCCCGGAATTGGGTACATGCTGGGGAAAATTGACGGCATCGCGAGTGGAGCGCTGGGAGGGGCTTCGACACCCCGGAACGCGTCCGGACGCGTCTGTGTAGAACCCTCGGGAAATTGTGGATACGACATGGCTAGAATGCAGAGTGATACGAGGATGGTGGATAAAATGTCTCGGGGTGAGGGATCACAAGCTGGAGCGGTAGTTCTGAGAAGAGAGAAACGTCGACGAGCGAAATTTATAGGCATGGAATCTGAAATCAACATAGTCAAATATTCATTGTTGTCCGTACCGGCGAACGAGCAGCGCCTGTATGTCAAAGCGGCCTCAGGGGTAATTCCCTAGATGGAGGGAGGGTTAGCATCCATCACAGCACGTCTTTGGAAATCGAACATGTGTCGTGTGACTGCTACCGCAACACTCGTTCAAAGGAAGATGGGTGGAGATGAAAGTTCAGTCCAAGAATATATAGTCACGTCTGTGGACCTACAATGGGCGGTGCACCGGAACAAAGCAACATTGTCCCCTCGGAAATTGGCCGACATCGACAGGTCATTTTCGGAGACAGATTACAATTACATTTGCGCGTCTTTCCATCTTCTTTCTGAATTCAATATCCAAGGAATATATCGAGACATGGTTCGTGCGGAGGATCTGTTGATTTACATATGTGGACTGTGCGAAAGCAGCAGATTCCCTTTTGCAAACACACATGAAATGTGGAACGATCGGCGGAAGCAGCATACTCACCCCGCGCTGACCGAATGAGAGAACAGCCCGCTGTTACACTCTGCCGCATGGTCCTGCCATAGATGGATTGATTTCGGACGGGAAAGGGATCCAACGCGAAGAAAGCACCAGCCGGACCTCCCCTTCAGGTCAAACCTCCGCGCAATGAAACGATGTCAGCATTGATGATGGACCTTCCAGATGTACCCTTCGCGACCCACTGACTGCTCTGGTGCGTCCACAGTGATAAAAACGGTATATTTCGGGCTTACATGTTCGAGTGCCACTCTGACATAGTAGCTGACTTGGGTTTCCTCCGACCAGCACCTACGACAGGGAAGCCAATGTATACGTAGACGAGTCGCCCTGGCTTCCGCAGAGGCTTGATCTACGAAAATTCAGACATCTCTTTCAATGTGCTCGAGGAAGAAATGTCACGGGTATATCGTGCAGGTTTTCTCGACGATGGATCAACTTGTGGAAAGCACTTCCGGACCTCGGTTATCCCCAAAGCCTTGATGCAGCACAAGCATCGACCCACATCATACACGCCTCCGGTTACCGTCTCGAATCATTAGACCGGTGGATTAGATTACATGTTGAAACGATACTCACGGTGGTTCCAGGGGTAGTGCCCATATCCTACAGAGTCAGAAAGGCATGAAGGGTGCTCGGAACACGGCCCAGAAACGAGAGTAGCCGCCGCCCAATGCATTTAGCAGCTAGTGCAACTTGCCAACAACACGGCCCACAGGCTCACAAATCCTGACTTACCAATGGGAGGTTCGAGACAACCCGAACGACCTCAGACCACCGATGACCGCCCAGTTGGTCAATTTCTCGACGCTGCTCAACAAGTCCAGTATCAACAAGATGAATTGGATCTTATCGACGCATGATTCGGGACGCAAAATGGTAAGAGACCTTCAGATGAAGTGACATACCTGGCCACTTTTCACAAGTTCACCGCTCAGGGAAGATGCATTTCGCGCTCTCCTGAAAGTGAAATCCAGGGGTCGACACACAGGTGAGCTACACTGACTCTGAGACGGCTGGATGACGACTGACCTCTAGTCATCCGTCCCGTAAAAAATGCGGTGAAAAGAGTGGACATGTCCAAAGTCCTTGGAATCGGTGAGGTGCAGAAGGGAAAAACCAAACGGTATCGAGGGGTGGGGGAAGGAGAGGGAAATGCAGACAGCGACATCCACAATATGAAGAGTGCTACTTATAGTCTTGTTCTTGTGTCCGACCCACAACTGCGTCCATTCAGATCCGACGTGGTAGGGCCTTCCACTGATTTACAACAGGACTCGACCTGGGAGATCCGAACAAGTTGGGTTACAGCCAGTCCCTGCTGTCGGAGAACTGCCAGTGTGCTGTCACGAGTGCGACAGTGGAACGGGAAGTGGTGGTGTCCAGATATTATATGGTGCTGTACTCGGGTCCAATGATAATCTGAAACTTGGTGCGGCACGGCGCATTTGGCAAAGTGGTTTGTTTACGATCACGAATCTGGCGGTAAAACGTCGGATTTTCTTTGTGTATCATTCCAACAGCCCTTCGGGCACTCCTGGACCCCTTTGAACGACTCGGTCACGTCTCAAGGCACTACCATTCATTTTTTAAAAAAAGAAACAATAAGGAGGCGATAATAGCCATCACAAACGATATGAACAACCACCACGTGATGGATGATCAAGACGGAACTTCGGGCCTGTCAGATCATTGGCTGGCGGACATCTTTGTTTTTAGACCTGTCCCCATTCTGGTAGTCTGGTGACCAGACCGGTCTATGAGGTCAAGCCGTCGATAGACGGTCTGGTAAAATTCATGAAAATTTTGGAGGCAGAGCGGATTCTCAGGGTCATGTGAGCTGGAGCCAATGGGAAAACGCAAGTTTTGCATCCGTAAATTGTTTTGAAAACCAGTTTTTGTTATTTTGAAAATAAAGTGAAATTCAATGTCTATCTGATCGTTGTCAATCGACGCGACGACGCAATGCTCCCTTAAATTATTCCCTTAACATGCTGTCCCTTGTTCTAACTGCTCTCTTTAATTTATCACTCGATGCTCTTGGCCATGTTGCTCACGACATCCTACATGACAAGATCCCTCTAGAGTACATATCAACGCTCTCAAACCAGGACAAGACGGACACACTTCGTGCATGCCTACTTATTTATGTTCTTAGCTCGTCAACAATTGTTCCGCGCATTTTTCAACTACAAGCTTCTCTCGCTATTCTTAATGGACAAGACACCATCATCACGGCCGGGACAGGGTGTGGCAAGACACTCTGCATCTTGATCCCACTTCTGCTCCGTCCGGGAACCGTTTCACTTACGATATCACCCTTGAAGCGGTTACAAACAACCCAGGTATGTGTATGATACAGCTGACACAAACTTAACTGCATACTTTGTGTCTGCAGGTTATAGAGTCTCAACACTATGGTATCAGCACGATCGCAATTAATGAAGACACACCGAGCGATCCCGCACTGTGGCAGGTAAGGTACTTATTTGAAGTTGGTTGTATCACTTCAATTGATATTGACATCATCAGTCAATCAAATCTGGTCAATACCAGCACCTCATTATTTCGCCAGAACAACTCGGCATGTTCAATGACCACCTTCCTCGATTGGCCTCCCTCATCCGCAAGGATCGCACTTTTGCAAGCAAAATCCGCTGCATTCATGTGGACGAGGCTCACAACATTTTCACCGGTGGCTTCCCCACCATGGTGAGGCCGCATTCCGCCCTGCTTATGGTCGACTTGGAGAACTCCGCGTTCTCTTCACAAGAGTACCAATTTAAGCTCTGTCGGCCACTTTCCCTCCACACATCCTCACGACTGTAAAGCAGGAGCTCTACATGTCCCAAAATTGTCTTCATATCTAGCTCTCCACGAATCGTACAAATATTACCTACGCTGTCGCACCATTGATAAGAAGCCTAGTCGACTTTCGTAATCTCAATTTTCTTCTTCCGACTTCACTCCACCCGTCAATGATGATTCCAAAAACATTGATATTCCACGACTGCAAGAAGGAAGCAACAACCTGAGGAGTGATGTGAATGATATTCCAAGACTGCACTGATATAACGCTTCAATTGTCTGACGAGAGGCACCATTGACCCATGCAAAGAGTGTAAACGGTGCCGCAAAAAAAAGGCTGTGGTTAGAACGCTGCTTCGCAAGCTGTGAGATGATAACAGCGCATGCCTTGAAAGAAGGCATGTTGAATCAAAAACAGCGATTAATTAGTAACTACATACTGTACGTCCCGATTTAATTTTGTTTTCCTTCGCGGACTCCATCTGTGAGGCGTATTGTAAGATTCGATGCAGCGTTGGACAAAACTGGTTCGCGGTATCCTCCATCGACGAGGTGAAGTCCCAGGTCGTGAGGTACTCAGGGGTGATCGAGTCGACAGTTCCTCGTAGTGTGATTTTCACTGCGTCGTCGTAGACTTTCTTGGTTACCAAGTCAATCGCATAGGGTTCCATCCAATCGGAGAGTTGTTGTCGGCCACGCTGATCTTCATGTATGACATCGAGAAGTTTTGCCAGCTTTCCACTGTTTGTGTCTTTCGGAAGTGTGTAGAATCGGTCTCGGTATGAAGCATGTTCTGGTTCATTCGGGTCGAAGATCTTGATCAAGAAGTCGAGTAGTGGAATTCGTCCAACCCGCAGGATCTCCAAAGCTTGCTTGATACGTTTTGATGGCGAAAGATGGTCTGATTGGCCATTTGAGATGTCGTCCCCAGCGACCGTTTCCCGCGTGATGTTGGCATCATTCGAGCGCATATTCAGGTGCGGATCGTGACCGTTGATGTCAGAGCAGGTAAGGGGAACCTGCTGGACACTAGTGATGAGACGAGTGATGAGTGAGAATACCCCGACCGCCGCGTTCAAGGAGAGTACATAGGCTTATCAAGACTTAGACAAGACTTATCAAAAGGTTAGCGGAGAACGGGGTGTGGGAGAGCGGTACATCCGACGCTTTGTTCGTTTGGGTCGTTTGGGTCGTTTGGGTCGAGTGGGTCGAGTGGGGCGCCTATTTCGCGTTTGCCACGTGCATTTCCTTTTTTATCGAGCGA
>JBBPRS010000317.1:0-23918 GCA_038093155.1 Boletus huronensis
TCCCTGTAGAGGATCATGGATGATGGCATCCAAGGAAGTTGTGCCCAACACTGAGCAAACCAACTGCTCCCTGTCGGTGTAAATGGCCAGATTGGCACGCTGTTGGGCAGCTAGTACACGGTCAACGAGAAGAAGCTCGTATCACATGGAAAGCTCTGTCAGTTCCCAGAACACGACACGAATGTCTTCAGGTGCCATGCCACCACACACCCGTTCGATCCGCCACGAACGATTGTGAAAATGAAGCTCTTCTGGAACCTGGCGCTGCAAGACCTGAAACTCATTCCTCGACTCCCCCAAAAAATCCAACGCAGCTTGTCGACTGGCACGATTCTTTTCGGACTGCTTTGTGATGGTGAGCCCCTAGTCCCAAGGTGGAGGAAGCAACCAGCTGATCTGACGGTAACCTGCGTAGACAGGATCATCCTGGTTGGTCGTAATAATGAACTGGGGCAAACCATTCAAAATCTCCCACCAGAGTTTGTGGGGAGGGTACCCAACGCGACCGGCATCCACGGCTCACACCCATACTTGCCTGATCATCGGCCAGTTGGCAATGTACCTAGCAAACCGATCACCTCCCTCCACCCGAATGAGTTGGAACGGGTCTGGGAAAGGGATCCCACTGTGCAGTAAGTTACTGCGAGGATTTACAATGTGGTCCACAGAGGCAAGGGCTGTTGCCCAGACATCCATGACGGGTGTGAGAAAAGCTGACTTTGGGTCATCCCAAGATGGATATTGCTCCATCAGGCGGGAGGGAGAGGGGGGGGAGGAATCTTTCAGGAACAATCAGTCGGATGGATTCGACAATATGTAAGCAACTTACACTGGGCACATCGTTCTTGGCCCCGAGCATGCCGAGTGGTGACTGAATGGGCCAGCATCTTGCCAACCTCATCAATGACATGTGCAGAAATCTCATCCACCAATTCAGGGATAAGGGCCTTGAGGTCCAGTTGATGTCATGAACCGAAAACAATCGGTGAAGGGAGCCGTTGAACAACTGCTGATGAAGAGGATGGACCAGGATGAGGGTGTGCCAAAGAGGATGGACTTGCAAGAGTCGTAGAAACTGATGCCAGGAATGAAGGCGAGAAAGTTTCCGTGACCATGAAAGAATTGCCATTCGGGGGAGCAGCACGTTTGACCCAAGTGTCCCAACTCTCTGACGACAAGAGTGGAACGTAGTTGCCAAGTGCCAGGTTACCGATTGGCCGACATAAATACGCCCGAGCCTCCCCTCCGAACCCGATGTGAATGGCGGTGTGAGGACTTTCAGGATCGTGATGGGTCTGGATGTCTGGATCCCACTGCATCGACACTCTCTTCCCAACGCGAAGGTCCTTAGGTAGACTTTTGATCTTGCGAATGTGCCAGACTGGCATGCCTGCCTCCCACAGTAAGAGCACTAACGAATCCTTGTCCGTGAATACACCCATCCAGTTGGGGTTCACATCCCAGGGGGACATGGTGTTGCTTCGAAGATTTCGACAACGATCCCGCACGTCTTGATAATACTGTAACATCATGAAAAGGTCCATCCAACATCGCTGAAAGTCTGCTATCACAAGGCAAATGTCCCATAAGCTAAGCGGTCTGCACATGTTCACAAGATTGCGTCGCATGGCGAGGAGGAGGGTTTCCGCTGAGCCGCTCATTCTCCCGCGTTTCTCGACCCATGTTGAGACTTGATCGGTGACCATCAAGGCAGATTCCTCAAGGCCATCATAGAACCACTTGGAAAGACATCAAAGACCGTTTTCTTCAGTCGTCTCATGCACCGTGGGTGTGCGCCATATATATTTGAGATGCTTGACCTCCTCCCCACCCCCCTCAATATCTATGCCGTCTACGATGCGATCAGTTTTATCATAGCGCAACAATTAAATAACTTTACCTTTGCGGGGGATGAGTGGTGCCCAAGCGAACTCCTTAGACCACTCTTGTGGAGTCTGGAAAGGGTCGAGGTAACCCCAATGGCCATCCTTGCATGCACAGAGCTTTGCCTCACCGAAAATGTAAGATGGAACGAAGTGCATGTTGGGAGAAGAAATTGCGTATTTCCCAGAAAACATGATGACCTTGGCATCGAAAGCGGACCATAGCCCTAAGGTGCAGAATCGTTTCAGCGGCGCATTTCCGAAAACAAAAATGCACACACCATTCAGTGGTTTCCTGATCACAGGAAACTTTGCTTTCACTTCGTCCAGTGAAGGCTCATCCAGGAGGGTGAAATCGATTAATGTGTCCATAGGTGGTGGCATTCTATACGTGTTTTCAACAAGGAGTAGTAATCATTAATCACTTAGCAACATACTTTGTCTTGAGCGTGGAAGATAAACCTATACCAAAATCACATCAATACCGATTCAGCCAGGGCCGAGTACACCATGCTGCCTGGAACCGACCATGCAGCTGGTTCTCAGACCACAAAAAATCTAACAACGAAGCGCTTCGCTATGGATGCACCTTCAGTCGACTCACGTTGGCCTGAAAGGATCACAACTCCCAACTTGCGTTGAGAGTGTGACAAGATTGGGCAGTGGTGGCATGGGTGAACGACCAGGAAAGACCAGACGCAAGAACTCACAGAAAATAGGCAAGATGAACGGAAGGAGACCGCCGGCGTTAAAAGCAGGGAGAGTCAACTGTTGGATCTGCTGAATGTTTCAGTAGACAGTTCTGCGAAGAATGGGGTTGGGCTACTCACCTGACGAGGCAATAATACTACAGTCAAGGAGTCAGATGTTCTACAAAGTGACGAGGGAGAAAAATACCTAGTCAGTGAGTGAGGTGGATGGAACGTGTGTGTCAGTTCTGCAAGCATTCAGCAACAAAGAATGATGTGGAAGCCACTTACCATGCCGGAACCTTGGAAAAAAACCTCTGGGAGGCAGTTGGCTGCGCAGCCGTGCCTAGGGAGCAGTCCAACAACGAAGCGTTTCATTGATGGGAACTTCAGACAACACGCATCATCTGAAACTATCCAATGTCCCAACTCGCGTTGAGACAGTGGCTAGGAAGGGCAGGGCGGAGAGGCGGAAGGACAGGGCAGAATGAGTAGAAATGAGAAATGCGGGGAAATGGAAAATGGAAAAGAGAGTGACACAGCAATGATGTTAATTGAAGTTCCGCTGACCCGATTGCGACCCCAGTGTGAACTCAGTTTCTTCTCTACATCTTAGCCGATAAAGGCTCCGAGTAGTAACAAGCGACACAACACTCGAAACGTTGGTCCCACATTGAAGGACTCAAACACGCGGCCTACGTAGGATCACTCAGGTAACTAGGCGCCATGCTTCAATTCCCTCGTGTGAGCAGTGGCACACTCCCGTGTGTCGTCAATGCATGTGTGTGGCACCTGCGATACGATACCACGTCGTGCTATTTTCCACCATAGTTGAGCCCCTTCCTGAGGAGTAGACCGGGATCTTCCATCCTCTAAAGCGTTATTCCCCGATAGAACCGGACTGTAGTCCAATCAGCATGAGTGGATGCGACAGGGATTCGTGGCAGTGTGGATTCATGCTTCGTGACGCCGCCGAGATCAGGATAACATATATACGCGCTGGCGGGTCGTGACATGGCACGGTACAATGCACAGAATAATCACATCCATAATAAGTGCGTAGACTTGCGCGAACCTGGATCAAGTCGAAGTCTATCGGTCCAGCGACGAATCCATGTTTGCAGGCTGATAATCGTAGCTCGTCCGTGTAGGATATCAGCATTCTTCCCTCAAAGGATGGTTGTCCTGTGAGCTTTGGAGTCGCGAATGACTCCAATGACAGACTAAGTTGGGCTGTACGAGTGGAAAGAGCCGGTAGAAGCGGCAGGCTACTAGTAGGTAATTATGACCATACCCCGAAAATGGGTATATTTGCCCTGTATCATTGTACCTGATCAGCGATTGGACGACATATCAGAATGGTACTTCCTCGCACTCGTGACATTGATGCTACTTGCGAGAGGGCTTTAGTTGATCGAGGGCTTGCTTTGCCACGTCCGAAATACACCTCCACCGCTCGGAGCCCAGTTTGACGCCGCCATACCAGCGTGCGACGAGGACGATACTCTGTTCGCATCGCAGCTCGAGCAGTCTCTCGAGACGCGCACCCGCGCCGTGTTCGCCGCCGTCATGTGCACCTGAGCCGACAGGAGTGCGATAGGCATAGATGCGATGGGAGGCACGCTTCAGGGCCCCAGATGCGGAGAGGTGTGCGATGAAGCAGGGGACATGGTCTGGATGACCGACGTGGGATGCATACGCGACGAATTTGGAGGCGTGGAGCGTGCGCGGGGGTGAGACAGCAATCGGACAGGACCAGCTGCGACGACAGACGATCGAGGAGAACATCATGGGCCGATGACGTGTCCTTCCGTAAATGGAAAGGAGTGACCATGTGCATGCCAGCCAATCCCAGTGCGAGCGTGCGTGAAAGGGACGGTCATTCGGGTTATTACGCGCCGGGGGGACCTCAGATCGATCGCTGTACGACTTTCCCCACTTCTCCAACTATGCGTGAGCGACGTTGCGTCTGAGCGGGACGCGGCTGACGGCGTACTCCAGGTCTCATCATCCGCGACGACCCCACTGCCGTCGGTGACTACATCGCCAACTACATTGCGAAGCGGTCCGCTTTCCCCTCTGGTTCACACCGCGCTCACCCTCACGTCCCCACAGGATAAACGATTTCGCACCCACCGCAGACAAGCCATTCGTCCTCGGTCTTCCCACCGGTTCATCCCCGATCCCCACTTACAAGGCACTCATCAAGATCGTCAAGGAGGGAAAGCTCTCGTCCGTCATTCACCTTATCTCCGTGCGCTGTCGATGACGTGAAGTCCCAGCTTCAAACATGTCGTCACCTTTAACATGGACGAGTATGTTGGCCTCCCAAGAGACCACTCCGAGTCCTATCACACCTTCATGTTCCGCGAGTTCTTTTCGCATAGTATGTGCCTCGCTCATCGTCGACACCTGCCGCGCTTACATGATTCTCAAGTCGATATACCCCCTGCCCAAGTACATATCCTTGACGGCAACGCACCCGACCTCGTCGCTGAATGCAACACATACGAAGCTGCCATCAAGTCGTACGGCGGAATCGAGCTCTTTCTCGCCGGTATCGGTGAGGATGGCCACATTGCCTTCAACGAACCCGGTACGTCCGTGCTCTCCGATATGACGTAACGATGACACTCAGCTTATCATCCTAAAAAATAGGCTCCTCCCTCGCGTCCCGCACCCGTATCAAAACTCTCGCCTACGACACCATCCTTGCCAATGCACGCTTCTTTGACAATGACGTATCCAAGGTCCCCCGGATGGCGCTCACTGTCGGTGTCGCTACCGTTCTTGATTCGCGTGAGGTCGTTGTCATCGTTACCGGTCTTCGCAAGAGTATTGCGCTCAGTAAAGCGATCGGTATGTGTTGTCGTCGTCGAATAGGGTGGTTGTATGCGCTTGGAGTACAGGGCACTGACCTGTTTTTTTTTCTTTTTGTCGGGGTGGGATGGGTTCGTTTGAGCAGAGGAGGGTGTGAACCATTTGGTGAGTTTTGCTTTCGTTTGGACACGCTTGGATGCTCAATGGTACGGCAGTGGACGCTCTCGGCCCTTCAACTCCACCCCTGGGCGTTGATCGTCGTTGACGAGGATGCCACCGCAGGTACGTACATCGTCTCATTGCGCGGAACCGACAGGATCGTTTCTTGCCTCGTACCTAGAACTCCACGTCAAGACGGTGAAATACTTCAAATCGATCGAATACGTCCAAGAGCAGGTCGAAAAGGCCAGAAAGGAGCTCCAGAAGCAGGGTGAAGAGGGAGTGCAAGTCGGCAGTATGGAATAATGTTAGCCGAGCGGGGGTGTGACGATGGACGCTGGGGTGTAAGAGGTACGCGATGTTGTGGTATGGGATCAGGCGTACGCACGAACGGGCATGCATGTATGGGTATGTATTGTGTCATTATTCATGGAGCGCTCGCCGTCGTCGTATGTAATGGGGTCAGCGCTGTGGTTATGCCTCCAGGTTGCGTTCCCATGATCGTGACCTTCCTTGTGCTTTCCAAGTGGATGAAATATCTAGCACCGTGGCGAGAATGGAGCTGGGGAAGTCAGAACCACGAAAAATGCCGCGGATGACATGGAAAGTGCCATGGCATTGGCGGGCGGCGTGTTCACCATGTTCGCGAATTTCCCTATAACGGATCGAGACTGTCAAATGCCAAGGCCAAGTCGTGAGGTTTATTTCCTGTTTTGGCGTCTTACTCCTGCCGTGCACGTGATGTGAAGCAAGCACGCCATCGCACTCTATGGCATACGCCATCTCGGCGGGGAATATAAGACTGAACGAGACGATGGGATTCACCTTTGCCACTTATCATCCACCCATCCCATTCCTACCCCTTCAATTCTTCCAAACGTATTATTTTCCAACAACCTTGCTTCGCTGGAGAATCCAATACAAATCGGCCGAGTACTCCGAGGGCCTAAACGTCACCACTCGCGACCGTGTCTTTCAAGTCCCTTGTGTGCCCCAAGACTCTGATTTCAGGACCGTCCAATTTCCATCTCCATGTAACCGATACTTCCCCCGAACACGACGCTGCTCGCACGACGACTATGACTCGCAGGCCTTCTCTCGGCGCCCGTCATTTTTCTCGCATGCACGACGTCCTCCGCCTCATCGCTATACCCGATCTCTACAGCCCTATTCACGTCCATCCTACATGGTTGTCTAGGCCCATCCGCCCTACATGCCTCGTGTTTCATTGTTCTACTCAATGGTTCAGACTCCGCCCAGCCGGCCAACTCCATAGTATGGATCACGCTGTTCGGAGTGACTCCCAATCCGATCCGACCCGTGTTACAATTCGCTTGGAAACACCATTCTTGGACATCCCATTTGTTGGCAACTCCGTTCTTGGACGTCGTTTACGCTCTACATGTGAGTTTTCCGCATCACTGATCCCGTAACCGCCTTCCGTGGAACGTAGTTTGTGTTCATCTTTCTGTTTGGGGTATCTCCCATGCCCCATTTTGACACTGGTCTCACCCGCCTATGGTCTTGTGACAGCGGTTAAAGTGGTTTGTTTGGACCTTTGGCATGAATGTGTACGTGTTTGTATGTCTCCCCTGCGTATAAATTTGCCTTTTTGCACCTCGACTGGCATCCTTGAGTCTGCGAGCTTTTGATCATGTCTGCACCCTCCATCTCTTACACTTCCAGTTTCTCTGACTCTGGGTGGTCGGGAACCAGTACGCCGTACTCTGAATTTGTGCACTCTAAGCTTTTTCTCCTCTCCCCACACTTCATCGATCGTGCCCGCCTCGAGGCATTCACGTCGAAACTCGAGAAGGGTTATGGCGACAAGATCCTGTTATCGGTCGCGCACAAAGGTCCATTTGACGTGAATGACGTGCAGGCAGCAGTGGTGCGCCTCGGTGAGGCCATCCCCGATGCTTGCCCAGCGGACAAGCAGTGGGTGAAGGTCCCGGAAGGTAAAGTGCACGGTGTTGCTCCCATGTCACTCAAGCCTGAACCCTCGTTTTCTCCCAGGTGGGGCGTTTTACTTTGTCGATGGTGCACCTATCCCACTCGGGGAGGAGTCGTCGGTGGAAGACTTTGTCAAGTCGCATGATAAGGAAGTCGTCTTGGTAAGTGTCATATGGGGGAATGGGAGAACTCATCAAGGCTGACACTTTGATTCCTTTCCCTATCCAGACGACGCCTGCGGAAGCGTTGAACATCTTTTCTTTGAGCGGTCTTCGTGTCGTCTTTTCTGTCTCCTCCGGTACGGATAGCATCCCCCCTCCCACACTGGGCGGGGGCTGTGCCACGCTTTATCTTCTCGAACGTCCCCAAGTGTTCTTCCCCCCGTTGCCATCGATCGCCCCATTCGGCGTACCCACGCCAGACGACTGGCGTTCGCTGTGGGCGGCGTGGGATCTAGTAACGCTTGGTATGATTCCCCCGGAGATGTTGCACCAGAAGCCGATCGATTTGAGGCACAAATGTCTGTTTTATATCGGACATATCCCTACGTCAGTCCAGGCTCGGAAGCCCGCCAGGGCGCCATGGTGTGTGAAACTAGATGCTGATGCCGATTCTCGTGTAGGTTCTTGGACATGTTGATGAGCAAGGCGTTGAACGAGCCCAACACGGAGCCGAAACATTTCACGCTGATCTTCGAGGTGGGTCTTAGAGCACGAATGTGAATGAAACTTGTCTGACGTTGCCATGGCATTCTGTTGTAGCGCGGTATCGATCCCCATGTCGATGATCCTGATCATTGCCACGTAGGTATTTTTCTTGTCGCCTTTACTCCTTATCATCCATGACCGAGTTTACTTTGGTACGCTGACACGGTACCATCTTGGACAGCGCCACTCCGAAGTTCCAGACAAGGACGAAGATTGGCCAACGCTAGGAAGTATCCTCGCATTCCGCGACCGTGTGCGCGCACGTTTGATGCGGCTGTATGACGACGTTGCCGCTGGACGACGTACGCTGAACAGGCATGTCGCCCGGATGGTGGCGATGACGCTCGAGCACGAGGGTTGGCACGTCGAGGTGCGTGCACGTCCATTCCATCCAATGTTCTCTCTTCTGTCGATTCTATGAGGCCTGGTTCTGACGTGTGTCGTTGCTCGCCAGACGTTGCTGTACATGCTCATCCAGCGCACAGGCACGGGGACGCTCCCGCCTCCCGGCTTCGCGCCTCCACCCTGGGATGAACTCGCAGCCGCATGGGACGCATCTGCCCGTGCGCTGAGCACACCTACCGTCACCCTCGGGCCGACCAAGATTACACTGGGGCACGACGACTGTGAAGGGGACGACCTCAAACCCGAGATGACCCATCGCGTGGACGGCCATGAATTTGGGTGGGACAATGAGGATCCCGTGAGGGAGGTCGAGGTGGACCGGGTGCGCATGGAATGGCGACCCGTCACCAACGAGGAATATCTCGCGTTTTGGAAGGCAAGTGGGGAGACGCAGGCGGGGTTTCCACCCAGTTGGGTGTCGAGCGAGGAGGGCATCGAGGTCTGTTTTTTTATTTTTCTTCAACGCGTCTAGTGCTCATTCGATGTTCGAACGCGGGAACGGTTAGGTTCGTACGCTGTATGGGCCGGTACCGATCAACGTTGCAAAACATTGGCCGGTGCTGACGTCGTACGACTGTCTATCGGCATACGCTAAATCCAAGGGTGGACGGCTGCCGACCGAGCCTGAACTACGGCTTTTCCTCGACACGTATGACGTCGGGCATACAGGTGGTGCAAACGTCGGCTTCAGGAACTGGCACCCCGTCCCGTAAGTATTTCGGTCGCCAGCCCAACCCACGTACATTTTGCTCATAAGTTCAATCCCTTTCTTTGCGTCCGCACTTGGACAAAAAAAAAAAGTGCCACAGCAGGTCTCGACGAATATGGCGGCAAAGGCACCAACGGCGGTGTCTGGGAATGGACCTCGACCCTCTTGAGCAACCACGAGGGTCTGTTCCCGACCACCCACTTCCCGGGTTACTCGACCGACTTTTTCGACGAGAAACACCACGTCGCGCTCGGTGGGTCGTATGCGACCATGCCGCGCCTCGCTGGACGACGGACGGTGAGAAATTTCTATCAGCACAATTATCCGTATCCATGGTTGGGCGCGCGGGTGGTGTACGACGCCTGAGGGGGGCGGTGAGGTCGTCGCTCCAGTCTGGGATATTTTTCGTGATGTATTTTTTTTCGCTGTTTTTCTTTTACTGGCATGGCACGACGCTCAGGCTGTGTACATCAGGGTGTACGTTCGTGTACGAAAAGCTAAAATGATCTGCCTGAACGATTTAGCGAATACTGGATCAGTGGCATTCGTGATTGGATGCATTATACAGTGTCAGCGCTGGGATGTTCCGAGAGTGACGTCTCCGCCCGTTGTCCGAAACGAAACGAGCACTCGACACGCGGAACCAGGGTTTCAAGTCGATCCATCGAGATTCAGACAAGAAATCGATGGAGCGGGGACAAAATAAGCAGCTTGAACAAAAGTATCCAGTCAGACTCGGAGGCGGATGTACTCGAGATCTGCATCCGTAGCAGTCTCCGGTGTCGCACGCACGCACGTCGCAGTCACCGTACACCATAGTATGCATGATAACACTGTGACTGTGCCCAACTATATATGCAACTTATCTACGAGATACTGTTTGTTCCTCCAAGACCTCGTGCTGCCTCGCCGCTCCTTGCTCAGATCAACGAGCTGCGAAACAATACATTGTTAAAATCAGCCCTTGGATCCGTCCATCACGCTCCTCCGTCCAAACGTTGCTTTTCCGGGCAGTGCTCCTTCCATAAGCGTCTTCTTCTCTCCATAGAGTGCCTGGTTTTCTTGGACCATGTCGGTGAGAATGGCCAATGGACTGCGCAGTACATGATGCGTCCCGCTCATTCGTGCTTTGTTGCCCTCTGTTATACGCGATTTCCGCTCACTATCAAGCTCAACACGGGCGCAAGTCGAGCGCAGGGATTTTGGCTTCCCATTCTTAGTCGAGGAAGTCGGCGTCCAATAACTGTCGCTCACGTGTCATTTCTTCTGATATTCGCGTCGTGAGAGTCCCTGAAAAAGCATGGATGAGTCAATAAAATGTGGGTAATCCACAGTACCTACCACTTGCGATAACCAAATTATAACTATACCTAATTTGTGCGCGATTCATGGGGAGACGATGACGCTTCAACTTCGGCCCCCTCAGGCTGGTGCTGTCTTGACGTGAATGGACGTGACAAATACCGCCCGACTTCATGAGTGATGGCAATGCCATGCTCCACGACCGCAGCTGCTATTGCGTTCACGTGAACCTGATCGAACCCATACATGATTGTTCCCTCAACAACCACAAAGACGATAATGACGACGTCTGTTGGCGCTGATGTTAACAAATAATGACCATCCACTGTCCCATGATAGAAAAAACAACATGCCTGCGCTGAGGGAGGTGTAACAATAATCTCCAAGGGACACAACATACGTCGTGTCGAAGAAGACACGCCATATTACAGGGCACGACCCACGTTTTTGGGCAGCAGTCACCATGCCAAAGAGGAGCATGACGGCGGACATGGATGACTTAATGCCGAAAGTGCGTACGAGTGCGAGGTATGGTACATCGGAGTCCTGGCGTGCAACTCCTAGAGCGATTATTACTATGGCACCGTGGCAGATGAGTGTTACCACGAGATAATCCAGGAAATGGGAAAATCGCTCGAGGGGGAGGTTCTACAGTTCTTGAGGCCTCTGCCGCATCGGCGGGATGGGCAGTAGTCATGGTTGTTGGCAGCGACATGGGGATGATTGATGATTGATCTGAAGTTAACTACCAAGACTTAGGGGTTAGGCTGCATGATATGGGTGCAGCGTGTGAAGAGATTTGTAATGTCCTCAACTGGACCAATTCATCTCATTTCCAACTATGGGACTCGTCCTCAAGTTGACCGACCCATTCCCGACACAACCAACTCACAAGTCAAACATGGAGCCCAAACGTTTCACACTATCTTTGAGGTGGGTATAAGAGCACGAATGTGAATGAAGGAAGCCTGACTGATGCTGTTGGGTGGTCTGTTGTAGCGGGATATCGAACCCATATGGATGATCTCGAGCAAGGCCACGTGGGTCGACCCCTATTCCTTATAACTCATGACCGAGTTTACTTCGGTACGCTGACATGGTGCCATTTTGGACGGCCACTCCAGTGCCAGCCAAGGACGAAGATTGGCCAATGCTCGGGAAGTATCCTCGCATCCCGCTACCATGTATGCGCACGTTTGATGGGCTGCATGACGACGTATGCACAACAGGCACATTGCTCGGGTGTTGGCGATGATACTCGAGTACGAGGGTTGGCACGCCGAAGTGCGTGCACGTCCATTCCATCCTATGCACTCTCTTCTGTCGACTTCGTGAGGACGTGTGTCGTTACTCGCCAGACGGGGCCCGGCTTCGCGCTCCCGGCTTTCCATGAGCTTCAGTGTTCATCAAAGGATTTTTAGATTGGAGAGCAGACAGCAATCGACAGCACAAGACTTATCAGTGCTGTCCACGCCACTGTAAACGAGCAGGTCCCTTAGTACAACGTTCAAGGTGTACGTACGTTTCATTCTGCTAGATTCCTTTGATGCCGACCCCCTTTCCCCTCTATAGCACCTAGACGAAGTCGGCAAGTTGCATGAAGAACGTCGCACCATCCATTAGTGCGTAGCCATCTGGACTTTGACATTCACCGTCCTTGAAGTGAGCTTGGGTACCTCATGATGATGATCCGACGTATAGTCCGGGTGGAAAGCTGGTTTGTTGTTCCTGTGGCCCAAAAGCATAGGAAACCACTGGTTGTGCCGGGGTCCTTCCTCCTGTTTCACCACCTCCATGGCTCCGCCTGAGGATATTGCACCGGCCATCCCTGCCTGGCGCACTGCTCCACAGCGAAACTGTCACATTGGTGAAAAGGCAGGAGGCGCCACAATCGGTACACTATCAAAGGTTCTCATTAGTGCTTGAAATGAACATTCTCCGAGGCCGTTCATATCTTTCTGACGCAGATACGGGAACACCTCACGTGCTGTTCGTCGAGTACGTGCGACATCAATTTCTATCGACCGTACCATTTCCCGATACGAGAATGACGTTCCGATTGAACGGATTCTCTGAGGGAAATAACCTGTCATCTAGGTTGAAGTGGAACCACCTCCTTGACCTCCGTCACGGGATTCTCATTGTCCCACCTAAATTCGTGGTCATTCACGCGATGGGTTACCTCGGGTTTGAGATCGTCCTCATCAGTCGTCGTGCCTCAGGGCGATCGTGGTCGGCCCGAGGTGACGGTAGGTGTGCTCAGTGCAGGGGCAGATGCATCCCATGCGGCTGCGAGTTCAGACCAGGGTCGGACCACTCACTTTCTGACAGAGTATCGTTAAGCGTTCTTAGTTCGGCCCTCTGTCGTTGCAGCTCTTCCATGACTTGCTCGATGCTGTCCACCAACTTGAACCCAGTAGCGAAAGCGACGGCCGGGTTTGCTGTCTTTTGCTTGTCTTTGTTCCTCTTCGCGCTGCCTAGCCGCGCTGCTCGCTCATCCACAAGCTGTGAAACAATGTTCATCAGTCCTTGGAGCTGTCCATTGCGCTCTTCCTCCAACGTTGCTTTTCCGGGCAGTGCTCCATAAGCAAAGGCATCGCATAACACACCACCTTTGGCCTTTGGAGAGAGAAATGCGTCATAAGTTTCTCTGCGATACAATACGATGTACATGGTGATCACAACTACGCTGAAAGTTTGTAAAATTCATTTTCTTTATATCTCAAGAACTCTTGTCTCGTTACGGGAGGCGCACGGATATTCCATGTTTTAAATTGATGGCGAAACGGGTAAGGGCAGGAAGTACCCTTTTGCTGTACTTGAGCATCCGTAAGTGGAACGGCCTCGAACAAGGACCGTTGGATTTGCGTGTATATAACCATCTCGCTCCATCGGCTCCGTGGGTTTGGCATACCGCGCATCCCATGATGCCTGGAAAAGAGAACGTAAGGCGTATGGACATTCCAGGTATTTCCGATGTAAAGGTCTCTGTCTTCCTGGTTCCGTCCCGTCCTTTCAGCGTTCCAGTTCATGCTGTTCATTTGCGGAAGGATACCACTGTGTTCGGGGACCCATATCTAACAACATGCATGAGTTGTTACCCTGCACAGATATCCGATGGCGTACCTTGTTGATTGACGCCCATAGATCATAATCCTTGACCCAAATCTCGCAAACGTGCGACTTCACTGGCACGAAGTTGTTGTTCCAGCCTGCGAAGAATTTGGCTCTATAAGGTGGTTAAATACGCGAGTATGGCTACGTCTTAACAAAACTTACATTGCCAGCGAGGGGGCAACGTACAGTGCGTAGCCCCATCGGTAAGGTGTCTTGGGATCAACGATGCCTTCGCCTTTCCGAACGAGGTCAATCCAGGTGGTGGGCAACCCGCTGTAGCCTATGACAGCACGCCTGCGCGCAGACTCTGGGTTTTTGAGGATCGTGATATTCTTCGCACGCCGCCAAGCATTGATGCCTTGTTGATAGGTGTTCCATGTCAAACCCTGTTGGTTGCGGACGAGCTGGAATGTTACGCCTAACAAGTGTGAATACGAATCCGAAAAAAGCGTACGATTTTAATGTACCTAATTCTATCTTGACGACGTTGTTGAACGCTTCGTCGTCAAACAAGAGCTGTTGACATCATGTGAGCGCACGAACGAAATGAGTGGATGTAGAACCGTACCAAATCCGAGAAATCGCTCGCGGACCATGTTCGAATCCTTCTGAAGTGATTTGCCTTGGATTCTGACCACGATACGCACGCATTTCAGCGCGGTAGGTAGAGAGACGTCCACACTTACCGTTCACAACCTCATCGTACTTCACCAGGTGAATGATCGACCACTCTTTATTGTCGCTCGGGTTTGTGGTGTTGAAGTAATACAACGCCCTGTCGCACCTACAAGCATGTGAGCAACTGGGTTCATCGGGTTCAACAAGACTCACATGTCTTTGCTGGAATTGCGCGAAACAATCGCGAGTTGTGCGCCGTTCTTCAGTACGTCATTGACTATGTTCGAGATATCGTTAAACACGCGGATCCAATTGTTGCGATTCCTGGAGACGATGGTCAATACGAAGCTTTTGCGGCGTGGCCTAGAGTGAAAAGTTTGGAATACTGACGTCTTATCCCGAAGTAACTGGCGATCCGCACGCTCGATGTTGTCCTGAATTAGCGCTTGGGCCCCCGGCCCTTTCCCCCACTTTGCGCGATCGAGAATGTTTTGCCAGATAGTCCAGCTAGTAGGAGTGTATTAGAGCGGGTGAAATTCGTTAATTTCGTTGACTGACTCTGTGTCCAGAGCAACGATCTTTGGATAAGACATGGTGTCGAGTGGAGAGACGTATAGAAGTCAATACAGGGAAGACCACACATTTTAAATATGGCTTGCGGATAACACCGGCAGCCTAAAGAGTCTAAGACAAAGAAGGACGATCTCGACTTACATGACACACGAGGAGGGCGTCCCCTCAGGCTAGAACGAGGTAATAATTTTCCCAGTGAACCAAATGCAATCCTGACTGAAGTTCGCCGAGCTTTGGAATCTGGGGTGCACACGTGTACGGCCTGGAATGAAAAACCATACCGTACACTGGCACTTCTTGAAAGACGTATTCTTGGAAGACGTATAAGCATCCGAAATGAAAACCTAGGCGGAGATTCAGCGCTCAGCGTTCTTGTCTGTTGGAAATATAGATATAGATATATGGGTTGTATGCGACTTGGGCGTTTACTCAAGTACAATGAGATTTGTAGTTGTTTTTTGTGTAAGTTGAATCCCAAATTGGAATGTAGATAGCGACTTATCGACGACGACGCCGTGTGCATGCCCAACTGATCGCATAAAGCTGATCAATGTCAGAATCTTCATAGGTCGGAATCATTAATCAACTACGTTGCACGTCTGATAAAAGCGCAGGCTCAGAACGCGTTGTCCTTATCATTTCTCATTTAGGAAGTGCTGACTCTTCGTCGAAAAAATATGTAGAAATATATTTACAGCTGTAAGATCTCCGACCACACTGCAACGCTATCGTACGTATTTCTGACTCCGCCAAGCATCTGTTGCACTGTCTCTTCTCTGAAATTCTGGGGTACATACTCAAGACTGAGTGCAGAGTACCGAACGGGGATCCGTGCGGGAGCACTAGTCGGACTCAATTGACGGCGATCTTCACTGTCACCCGATCAAATACCTCAGATCGATCCATCCCAAACTTGAAATCGCCCGAATGTTGATAATATTTGCCCGTATGAAGCTGACAAGATCCCTGTAGCTGTATCGGATATCTCATCGAGGACGGTCGGCGTGAGAATGGGTGGCGGTCTTAACGCCCTCCACTAGATCTCATCCTGGGGCCGTCAGGACTACGATTCTTTCCTCAGCTCCACAGTCATGCCCGTCCTCTGCGAATTCAACACCGAGACAGTCCACCCCGCAACCGACCCTGAGCCTGATACTCAGGAGACGTTAGACTTCCCTCATCCATTCGTCGCCCGTCCCCGTCTCCCCCACGGCTTGCGTGAATTAGATATCGACAAAAATGCCAACATCCGCGTAAAGTCGACGAACCAATACTTCACCAAGTCTTGGGCTGACTGTCACATCACAACCTGGGACGACACCACTCTGTACAGAGCCATCGATGATGTGTTCGTCCTCCCACCAGCCAATATGGAGTTTCTCACTGGTGAACACATGCGCAACCTCTTGGTCGACCCCGACGACCCCCCCTCCGTGCGCGTCGACTTTGACCGCGCGTTCATTACCCCTCCCAAAGTTGTCGTCTTCTTGAACTACATCGACCTCGACAACAGCCGCAACTGGCGTCTCAAGACTACCGCCACTGACATAGACGTGAACGGATTCACGCTCAATCTCGAGAGTTGGGGAGATACCATTTTCTACGCCGCGCAGGCTTGTTGGATCGCATATCCAGAGGACGAGGAGCACATCTTTAGCATGTCTGCTGCCACGACGGACGTTCGTTCCTCGAACGAGCCACAGCTTAAACAGAGCACGTCAATCACATTCGACAAAGTCGAGTTTTGGAAGAATCCATCCGTCTTCATCGCCTTGAACGCGATCGACATTGATTGCAAGGCTAACCTTCGCATCAACGCCTACGTTGACGGGGTCACCAGGACTGGTTTGGTCTGGCATATTGATACCTGGGCTGACACCGTTCTTTATTCCGCTGGAGCCAGTATCATTGCATTCAATGAATGATTTGCTCTGCGAGTGGTAAGTTAATTGAGCTTTTGCCCGCCAAATATGGTATTCTGACTTTTTACATTGCCTTAGCACCTCTGTTACGTTCTTATCGCGCAGATGGCATTTTATTCCTTTCTCTTCCAGTTCTTGTGCAACGCAGAAAATTATCTCCAGAGCGCCACTCTTGTGTCCGGCTTGAATCTTGATGTTGACCAGTTACTTTCATGGCGAGGTAGTTTTCAGTAAAGCTACTTACTAGGACTGAAAGCCCGTCTTATCTTCCAAGAGTATGTAAGTAGTAGCCCAGCCCAACTTCCCTGCGCCACGTTCATCTACAGTGCCTAGGACATGTCTGTAATTGTAATTTCCACCCTCTTGATTAGTGAACAGACTGCCAAGATCTCAAATTCGTTTCGGTCAGCGAATCCGCTCGAGGTATTTTCTGTACTCCCCTCTGATGCAGATCGCGAGAGTTTTGGGAAGGGGAAGGTTGGAAGATATTGATATTGATATTGCGAAACTTCAGAGAGCGTTCAAATCAAGTCCTGCGCACGGAATTTAAAGCGATGGACGACGCTCTAGAGCGTCGTTCATCAATCTGTGCCAGTCATGTCGGTACAAGTCGAAACGCTCTACCAAGCTTCTCTCGCATTAGGAACCACCAATCGGCAGAGAATGACATTTGGGATGAAATCCCCGAGTCGTGGAACATTGTCTCTGTCGAAAAATTGGTGCAAAGCCTTTGCGTATAACGATCCTATATGGAAAGATCACGAGGTCACGCTTCTCTTCTTCCTGTCTCAAGAATCCGGGGCCAAGATGACGCGTGACGGATAGGTTGGGCGAGTTTCGATCGGTATCAAAGGGGATCGCAGCAGTTCTATAAAAACGGGATAATCTTGACCGATATATCAACCCTTTCGACGCATTGCCTCCGTCTGCCATTGATATTGGAACGCCCGATCGAGCTCAAGGAAGGTAGCGTAACATTCACTGTCACGCTACGAACAGCGCCAGCGCTGTGAGAAGTGAGTCACATTGACAGTCATACGTTCAGGTGAAATCCGTGCACAAAAAAGACCGATCACTGTTATCTTAGCGCCATGACTGTTACGCAGAAACCAGATGATCCAGCGCGTTTGAGACGGTGATATCATTATCGATAATAGCGATTATTATGTAAATACTTGCGATAGGCCAGCGGGGACGCTGATCTGATCTGCATAATCGATTTGATCTGCCAGAGAATTGCCAGTGGCCAGGTACGCGAGTCGAATCTGATAATTTGTGTAGCTAATAACATATGTACACGCGCACGTGCTGAATAGATACACGTACCAGAGTAAATCAACCACAATAAACACGGATTCAAACAATAACGTCATGTCCGATGCTGTTCCTCAAGTTTCTGTGGTCCAATCTTGGATATTGCTGCCGGGGTTTGAGTCACTGCAAATGAAAGTTTATTAGAGGGGGCGTGAGGCTGGGCCCTGGGGCTGATCGATTCTATCGTCTGCTTGTACGGAATCGGTGCTGCACATTCCGGGGATTCACTTCGATTATCGATAAATATCAACATTCAGTAGCACTACCTCGGTCAAACTTGAACGTTTGAACCACCTAATCACCCATCCGTGAGTGCACTCTTCCATCGCCACATCATCTTGACCTTCACTTCTGGACATCTTTCCAGTCGACACCATGTCCTGTCCGAAAGTCGTTGCTTTGGACACAGAGTCAGTGAACAAAATCAACTCATTCCGCTTCGAGTCACTCATTCTCTTACTACTAGCTGGACTATTTGGGAAGAGTATCTCAGTTCTGAGAGCTGGGGAAAAGGGCCTGGAGCACAATCACTAGTCGAGGACAACATCGAGCGTGACGCCGTGGATCGCCAGACCCTTCATGATAGGACGTCAGTACTCCAAACTTCACTCCCGACCCCGACTGACTCGAACCTTCGTCTCCAGGGATCACAGCAAGTGGATTTGTGTCTTTAACGATATCTCGAGCATAGTGAATGACGTTCTGAAGAGCGGCGCAAAACTTGCAATTGTTTCGCGCAATCCCAGCAAACCAATGTAAGGCTTGGATGCGGCTTCTACTGAGATGCTCACATCGCTGTAGGTGTGACAGGGCGTTGTATTACTTCAACACCATCAACCCAAGCGACGAGAAAGAATGGTCGATCATTCATATGGTTACATATAACGAAGTCATAGACCGTAAGTCTGATGTCTTCGCCCTCCACCGTGCAACCTGCTGAAAATGTGCATTCACGACCAGAATCAAAGGTGCAGCACTTCAGAAGGATTCAGGCATGGTCCCAGAGCGATTTCTCTGATTTGGTATGACTTCACATCCACTTGTCTCGTGCATATGCTCAGGAGGTGAATTTTATCGATAGCTCATGTTTGATGACGAGGCCTACAACAACGTCGTCAGGATAGAAGTAGGTACGCGAACGATTACATACTTTTGTTTTCTTCTGTTTCGCATTCATGTTCACACCTTGCCAGGCGTAACATTCCAGCCTGTCCGCGATAGAAAGGGCTTGACGTGGGAAACTTATCGACAAGGGCTCGAAGCTTGGCGGCGTGCCAAAAAGATTGCGATTCCCTCGAGCCCAGGTCCCGTGCGCATGCTTATAGGCTATAGTGGATTGCCCGCCTCCTGGGTCGAACTCGTTCGCAGGGGGGAAGGTCGTGTCGATCGAAACACGCCCTATCGATGGGGCTACGCGTTATATATCGCCGACGCGATTGGAATGTATGTTTCGTTCCGATGAGTTGCCTCGCTCGCGTGCTTAACTTCCGACGTAGAGCCAAATACTTTGCTACCTGGAACGACGACTGGATGGCGGAAAAATCCCGTGTTTGCGAGGTTTGGGTCAAAGATTATGACGCGTGGACGAGGATCAACAAGGTGCCCCATCGGGTGTCCATGCAACTTGAAGGCACGTCTCACTCATGCATATCATGTCGTCAGGCATGGATCCCCGAAAATTCTGGCTACCTTCCGCAAATGAACAACACGTTCTGGTCCGTACACGAAGCGGGATGGAACCAGGAGGACAGGGACCGTTTCATCGCAGACCGCTGGAATGTCTATACGCCTTACGTTCTCTTCTCCAAGCATCATTGGATGAAGGATATGCCTCCCCCAGAGAACCAACGGTGGACCGAGATGGTTGTATACACGCAGATCGTACGGTCGCTGTTCGAGGTCGTTCAGGTTCCAGATGACCAAGTGGATCAACATCCCAATCCCCGTCCATACCCCTTTGACCGTCAAGTTCTCACGTGGAACATCACCGTACCCGATGAAACGAAGGCAGAGTTCCGAAGATATAATGAGCCAGACCCACAATAGTCGCCAGTAGACCTGTGCCAGCAGTATGAGGAACCCTCCCGCGTAGTCGTCAGCGTAGATTTGGTGAATGTGTATTTGTACCGCAAGAATTGTGACCCGTTTTGTCTGAGTGCGATTACTTAAGCCCAGTGAAAACAGGATATGCCTGCGTAATACAGTTTTTGACTCTGACTGATTTCCATATGTAATCTGCTCTTGTGTGCCAATGCGTCCTGTTACTAAGTTATCGCCCACTCACCTATACGCACGACGGCGACACCCAACCGCACACTACAGTACAGTACGCAGTGCACTACACGCTGCACACAACCAGTAGACTCCCACCCCAGCTTGTATGGCACAATGATTACAGGTACACCACGTTCTGATCTTTTCCTCTCCACTAGCACTACCATTCAACCTGGCAACATGACTGTCTCTCTGGGCGCTGCCAAGATCCTCTGTGTCTGCAGTCGCAAAGGCCAGCACCACCTCGTGTCCCACTCAACCTGGCATCACCATTTCCAGCTAGCTCTCAGCACGACAGACAGGAGATGGAACGAGCCCGTGCGCTCCATGGGTCGAGTCTTCCCTACCTGGGCATCAAAGAGCGGAGGTACGGATGGGTGCGAGAGGACAGCTAATCTGAGCGATGGGCGGGATTGGGATGGGCGGGAAGCGGGGGCGGGGGCGGTATCCCGACGCATTGCTATTTTAGGGTGTACGGTCGTATACAAATAAATCATTTCAGATCATATCAGGGACGATCCGAGCAGTTCCGATGACAGGGAAAAGGTACAAACATTGGTATGCGTAGATATACCACTATATGCCATAGGCCATAGATGTATACCTCAGATAAGGTCACATCCAGACATGAGGAAATATGCCGACCCTCTCATTTGTGTGTCGAGCTCAGTCACCATGTCCTTTTTTGGAGGAGTAGGAAACAATCATATTGGGTACTACTGGAGACTATGCAAGCATATCCAATTCTCACTGGGACTTAACATTGATTCAAAACTTCGACGAAAAGTACCCGTGCCATTACATCCTGTACATACTAGCAGATTTTATTATTATGCACAACTGTAACGCACTGCACAGCTATATTGCCGCGACATAGCGCTATGTCGTCACATGGCATGATGACAAGCCTATCAGAACTATGCATAGCAAAATCATGCATCATGAGAACATGCTTATTGAACAGGTTCTTTGAAAACTTTGATGCTATACAAGGATCTCTATGATTCAGAAGGAAGATGTTGTCAAGCATGCGAGGTTGATGTTGAGCAAGTCGGACATGGAGATTCCAATTCCTGCAGCGCTCCTCGAATGGTTAGTCCCTCAAATGAGACATATGTATGCAAATAACATGGACGATTATGGATGGGAAGCGTGGTAGTCAAGTCTTGAAGGATGTGGATTTTTGACAGGTGCACAACTGGGCAGGAAGCAAAACGACTGAGAATTGATATCATTCATAAAAGGGCGCACGAGGCGAAGAATCCTAGTGAAACACCCGTGAGGGAGGAATATAACGCTCACGCTATTTGCTGACGCCCACTCAATCTGAACATACTAGACGCAACACATTTCAAAAACAGAACGGTGGTGGTACAATCATTCGAATATCGTAGTTTTGGGATAAGAGATTTCACGAAGAGAGGAGGAAGTATGCACGCCCTCACGAAAGGGTCGCATCTCTAATCCGACAGAAAGACGTAAGATTAAGATCCCTCGGAAAGCCAAGGGAAAATAGGCATACCATTCGTTCAGTTGACAGCGATGATGGTGGCACCGGCGGCATAGAGAACGGTATCGGCCCAAGCATCCATATGCCAGGTCAACCCTTTCTGAGTGACGTCATCGACGTATGCCTTGAGACGGAAATTGGCCCCACAGTCGAGGTCGAACATGTTCCAAGCCACGAAAACGTTCGGGTTCTTCCAGAACTCGACGTCTCCAAAGCCAATACTTTTGCTTTGTTGGAGCTGGGGCTTGTCCCAAGGTCGAACTTCCTGCGTATTGACCGAGGTGCTAAAGATGTGCGCGCGGTCCTCCGGATAGGCAATCCAACATGCCTGCGCGGCATAAAGGATCGTGTCACTCCACGTCTCGATGTTGATCGTGAATCCGTTGGCGTCTATGTCAGTGGCGGTGGTCTTGATACGCCAGTTGTGGTTCTTGTCGAGATCGATGTAGTTGAAGAAGACGACGACTTTGGGAGGGGTGAGGAAAGGACGCTCAAAGGTGATGCGCGTGGAGGCAGCGGCCATGGGGTCCGCGGACAAGTCGCGGAGGTGCTCGCCGGTCAAGAACTCCAAGTTAGCAGGAGCAAGATTGAGCGAGTCGACAATGCCGCTGTAAAGAGTAGTGTCGGCCCAAGAGGTGATGTGATAGACACCAGAAGTCTGGGTGATGTTCTCAATTGTAGCTTTGGCACGGATGTTGGCGCCCTTGTCTACATCTAGCTGACGGATCCCATTGGGAAGACGAGGAGGAGCGTCGAATGGATGGGGGAAATTGACCTGAGCAAAGGTGTCAGGCTGGGGCTGATTCCAAACGCGGACGGTTTGGGTGTCAAATTGGCTGATGGTAGACATTGTGCGTTACTGGGAGGAGAGCGACTTGGAGCTGAGGGAAATATGAAAGTTGGGCAGTATCCCATCATCAAAGCTGCGAGCGGAACGAGCACACTTCGATCATCGAACCTGTTTGTCAGATCCAGGAGTATGTTCTCACGCCTATCTCCGCCTCAAGGTTTAGATTCCGCTTATCAAGGGGTGGCAATGAAAATTCTCAGCGCTTCACAGTATTATATATGCGCTGTATGTCACCGACATGTTTGGAATGTATGTTTCATTCAGTCTTCAGATCGGCGGCAGTCAAGCCATTTTCGTGCACTCAACCTCCGTCGGTCATGAGCTAAAATGTATCGTGATTGGGAAAGATCCCTGGG
Source organism: Boletus huronensis (assembly GCA_038093155.1). Taxonomy (NCBI): domain Eukaryota; kingdom Fungi; phylum Basidiomycota; class Agaricomycetes; order Boletales; family Boletaceae; genus Boletus; species Boletus huronensis. The sequence goes on from JBBPRS010000317.1 coordinate 23,162, forward strand.
TCGTAGTTCGAACGTTTGCGCCATCTGGGTTAAGGATTACGATGTATGGTATAAGTAGTCCAGACCTTCACTTAGACCGTCATTACACCAAAAGGCAGTAATACTGAATGTAAAGGGCCGGCCCGGATCAGTATTCCGGGCAGTACATACAGTAGACTCCCTCCTAACGCATACCTCTCGGGATAGCCCCAAAGGTATGGGTTTCTCTGGCGGGCCGCAGTGCACCAGTCCAAGTCGAGAAATGGAAAAATGTATGTCCTATCAGGGAGTCTGCGTTATACCTGGTATGCGTTAGGAGGGAGTCTACTGTATATATGCTAGTTATAGGGACCAGTAGGCTTACATATGGATGAAAATTAACAAGATACGCTATCAACAAGATCAAAATATATATATGTCATTAGATACTATGTATGGGTTCCGGAACATAACAGCTACATTCCGCAAATACAGAACATGATCTGATCTGCTCGGGGAGGAACCAGGAGGACAGAGATGGGCCTACTAATCGCAGCGCAGTGGGGTGTCCATACACCTTACGTTCTCTTCTCCAGACATTTTTGGTTTCCTCCTCTGCCGATCCTGCAGGGCCAACGGTGGAAGCGAGATGTTTGTACACGTCAATTGTATGGTCCTTGATTGAGCTCACCCCACTTTCAGGTACCAAAATACCAGATACGGGGGAACAGAACTTAATCAGTTGTTGCGGCGTTGGGGCGCAGAATGTATGACAATATTATTATTATTGTCATACATT
>JBBPRS010000318.1:0-23846 GCA_038093155.1 Boletus huronensis
AGCTTCTATGTGCCATTTATGGCTTAATGTTACGACTTGCATACAACGTGACTCATGGAGTGTGACTCAGGTCCAGACCTATTCTTTTTCTTGTTCTATGTTTCCCTCTTGTCTCATTCCCTAGGCAGTCTGGCTGTTTGAGCCCCGTCAGACACTAATCCTCTTTAGTCTTTGTTCTCTCCCGTTCTTTGTGATTCCAAAGGATATGTCACCCCTCGATGCATCACCCCTATTCCTTGATCTTCTCTCTTATTCTTCTTGATTAGTCATACACCTTGCTGGCTCCTTATAAACCCATCTCGTTTCTGTGTAATACCAGTTTACTCTTACTTGAATACACCATTCTTGTGAAATTCCCTCCATCCTCTAAGTTTCCGTTCTACTTCTGAGTGAATGCTCGACTTGGGTCTTCTACATAAGCCCCTGAGTTCCTCTTACATCAAGGAAGTACCTTCAACATCTAGGATACCTTCTCTAAGACAACCTTAGCAGAAACCCTTGACCCTATGACTTACTCTCCAGTTTGTGATCCCTCCCTACCTGGGCAGATTGTAACACTTAAAGCAAGCCAGGATTATCTGGTGGTGCATGTTAGACAAATCTATGAAAGAACTTGGATTTGAACAGCTCAAAACTGATGCCGGCTTATTTATCTACAAGCAAGGAAAAGATCTTGTACTTACTATTATCGACATCAACAATGCATTATTCTGTGGACCCAACATGAGCCTGGTTGATAGGATCAAGGCCACTTTTATGAAAAAGTGGGAATATTGAGATCTTGGGAATGCACATGAATTCCTTCAAATAAATATACATCAGAATGGATACTTGATCGCTATAGATCAATGAAAATACCTCAATAAAGTACTTGAGCATTGTGCATATGCAAATATCTCATTGGTACTTGGAATTACTCCCTTGTATATGATGGAAAGTCAAGAAAAGGACTTATGGCTTGCACTGACTTTGACTGGGGTTAGGATAAACTCACCAGTCACTCGCGAACAGGATTTTATCTCAAGTTAGTGAATGGAGTGTTCCTTTGGAATTCTCACTTGCAAAAAACAACTACATAGTCTTCTATGGAAGCTGAATACATGGCCTTGAGCAACTGTAGTTGCCAAGCTGTTTAGATCAAACAAATGTTTGAAGAACTTGGGTATAAACTATCCCCAATTCTAATTTGTGGTGACAATCAGGGCTCACTAAGAACCCAGTCACTGAAAAATGTTCCAAACATATCTGGATTTAGTACCACTTCATACATGATGCTGTGATGGTTTTCAAGGACATTGAACTGTTTTATATCCCCAGAACTGAAAATTCAGTGGATATGTTTACAAAGAACCTCAGAAATATACTATTCAAGAAATTCAGACCTCAACTAGGCCTTGAGTTCTCTAATTTTGCTTTTCACTAGTTGATTATGTGAATGATATTAGGGACTATACTATAGGAGTGTTGAACAGTAGTGTATATTTGGTAATAACCTGCAGTAACTTACCATATATAGTAATGTAGTTCACATGACCTGTTTCAGTATATAAATATGAACTCAGCATAGTCTGAGTTCCAATTGATTCTCTTTTGATCCCATAATGTTCCATCAGCTCACTAGCAACCCAACCAAGTAAGTCACCCAGTAGCATACTGTTGTATGTAGCTCCTTGCAACAGCGCAGTAGTTTTGGGTTCTGTGGGTACTGGTTCTGTGGGTACTGAAAGTGTGAGTGCCCCTCACTCTCCTTCCACTGTTTGTTCCTTAAGTTCCTTAAGGACAAACTGATGTTCAACCCACTTGGCAAATTCTGCCACAGTCTCAGGTCTTCCTGTCTCTGCAGGTGGGTGGTACCACAGGCCATGGCTTACAACTGCTCTGGCTCTGACCCAGCTCAGGCAGCTCTAAACCCTTTACATGCAGGTGAATTGGTGGCTTCATTGCTCCACTCAAGGATGCAGCCTCAGGTCTGACAAGGACAGGCATTGACAGCAATTCAAGCAGGTAAACTCCTACACCATCCTCAGCCAATTGAATATATTCACTAGGTGCATGGACAGTTTCTGGTGCATCATTGCTGTACAGCCTGGACAATGTGTCAGGCAGGACATTCTTGACACCTGGAATGTATTCAATAGTGAAGTCAAACTCACTAACCTTCTCTAGCCATTGCATTTGGCAACCAAATAGGTTCTTTTGATTATACAAGTGAATTAATCCTTTGTGGTCAGTCAACCAGGTAAACTGGGTGCTTTGCAGGATATCCTGGTACCTCAACATACCCTCTACTCCTGCAAGCATCTCCTGCTCCTGGACAGGATAGTTTAACAGGGTAGGTTTCATTTTTGTGGTAAAGAACACTGCAATCTTTGCCATCTTCCAGTCGCTATCCTGGGCAATCACAGCAGCAATACCATTATAGCATGTGTCAGTCATAAACTAGATCTGGGGAGCCCTCTTCCCATAATCAAGTGGAATATGGTGATGGTTCTTGCATGCTTGTACATATTGTTTTACTGTTTTGAAGGTGCACAATTCTGATTCATCTCACTTAAAAGGGACATTATCACCTGTGATCACTGATAAAATTCCCATAGGAACCTGTACTATATAAATATCATCAGCCAGGGAGCCCACCGAGCCAATAAAACCTCACAAGAGGTCTCAATTGGTTGGTGTTTTCCATTGCAGTACAGGCTTAACTTTGTCAGGGTCCATACAGATCCCTTCATCATCAATCATTCTCTGAAATGGCTCCAAGGGCTGATCTAAGCCTAGGCAAACCAAACCAACAACTAAAGACTATAGATCTCAAGAAGGAGGGGTCTCAAAGGAGGGAAATATCCTGGACTGGAATTAGTGCTAGGCTCTTGGATTTATATATTTATACTAAATGAAATACATGTGGGTGATCGAGATCTACTAGATCTGAATCTATATATGGTGATTAAATACTCAAGAATGAAGCATGTAGAATGGAAGCATATACAGCCTCAAGGCTGTGAGATGGAGATTAAATACATGCACAACACTCAAGGTGTGGCAGAATAGGAGAAACATGAGGAAAACATATGTTGATGTGAAATAGAAGCATATTAACATGAAGAAGAAGAAAGGAAACATAGCCTTTGTGATCAGATCACAGATCTGATCTAGGAACATGGAGTTAGATCTGATCTAAGATCTAAAGGGAGAAAAGTGTCTAAGTTCAATAGATAAGATAAGATAAAGATTAGGATCGTCTAGATCACTGATATGAGCCATAGTGGAGAGATAAAGCTCCATGGGTGTAAGATAAGATAAGATAAGATAAGATAATTGAAAGTGTCCCTTGGATGGTTATGAGCACTGGGCCTTACAGAGTTAACTAACCTTTTCTAAGAAGATAAGATAAAAGTGTCTGAAAGAGATAGATAAGAAAAAAAAAAACATAAGAAAAATGAAAATTATCCTTGATTACACAGTAATCCTAAAGCATAGCACTTGCTTATGTTAGCCTGTAACATTCTCCCTAGGATCTTCATTTCCTTACCAAGGAAATGAAGTTTTTCTTCACTCAAGTAAAGTTTTTCTCATTTGATGATGTTAAGCACAGTTCTGACATGTTCAATGTGTTCCTCCAGTGTATTCGAGTAGACCATGATGTCATTTAGGTAAACATCCATCTACCATCCAATGAAGTTACTGAATAGGTGATTCATGAGCACTTGGTATGTAGCTGGTGCATTGCAATTCCCAATTTGAATGACTGTACTCAGCATATTACCATCGGGCATCATAATGGCACTCTGGTTAACATACTTGAGAATTATTCTAATCTGCTCATAGGGATCTTGCCTGTCAATAATGGATCAGTATTTTCCCTTACTGACACACCTTAGGATTCCATCAATATCTGGCAATGGAGCTGATAGCTTAAGAGTGTTCTTATTCTGCTCTCGGAGGTCCACAACCATCTGGAGCTTATTGGAACCAGGCTGAAATGGCTCCAAAGTGCTGATCTAAACCTAAGGCAAACCAAACCAACAACCTAAAGACTATAGGGTCTCAAAAGGAAACTGGCCTCAAAAGGGGGGAACTGAGGGGACTGAGTGGGACTCAATGGAGGGAAATATCCAAAGAGAACTAGACTGGGGACTCCAGTGCTAGTCTCTTGATTTTATATATTCATACCAGATTAAATACATGAGGTGGATCTGATCTACTTTAGATCTAGATCTGTGGCAGCTAATTAAATACTAGAGGCAAAGACATGGATCAAGAATGGAAGAGAAGCATAAGGCTGTGAGAAGGAGATTAAATACATGCTGATCACACAAGGTGTGGCAGCTAATGAGAAACATAAGGAGATGTGAGATGGAAGCATAGTAATGTGATAAATAAGAAAGAACATAGCCTTTGTGATCAGATCACAGATCTAATCTAGAAACATGGGCATATAGATCTGACCTAAGATCTAGAGAAGGGAAAATGTCTAAGTCCAAAAGATTAGATAAGATAGATCACTGATATGAGCCATAGTGGAGTTGATAATGCTCCAGGTGGGTAAGATATGATTAGATAAGGGAAATAAATAAATAATAGTGTCCCTTGTATGGTTATAAGCACTGGGCCTTACATAGTTAACTGCCCTTTTCTAAGAAGAATAAAATAAAAGTGTTCTGAAAGTAAGAGATAAGAAAAGAAAAGCATAAGGGCAATAAAAATGAAAATTATCCCTTGATTACACAGTAATCCTAGTGCATGGCACTTACTTATATTAGCCTGGAACAGGGGGGTGGTGGGACATTGTCCATGGTGCCATGGTGAGAGGGAGGGGGGGATTTGAAGAGAAGGCAGAGGGCAGAGATGAGCCTGAGTGCAAGAGGGATGGAAGTGAGAAAATGTGCTTAAGAAGAACAGATGGGGGGGGCTTACCTTGATCTTAATGCACTTGTTGTCAAGGGCCCTTATCTCATCCGCTATGGTGTGCAAAAGGTGTTGGTTGGTAATGGAAATATCATAGCCATGACTGGCCTTGAGCTGCCAGTGCCAGTTCAGGCAGACACAGAATGTGTAGGTTAGGATGGTCTTTTCTCCTAGTGGAAGCTGGATCGTTGGGTGGATTTCTAGCAACCGGAAGAATTTGGTGAGGGCATCCAGGTGTGCAATTGGCCACTTGGCCTTTCTATTGTGGTCTAGGAAAAAGCTCTTGGCCCTGAGGAATTTGGAGAAAGATAGGTCATAGTTGGAAAGAGGTGTTGCAGAAAGCCAAACCAATACAATGGAGTGCACAGTGAGGTGGTCATCAACCCTGGAGATAACTGACAAGTTTTATTGTAGCGCTGGATAGGAGCCAGCTGGTACTTGAACTCCGTTCAGCTTGAGGTCTATATTTTAATCCAGGTCTGGATATAGATCTAAATACAAACCAATCACTGGATAAGTCCTAGGATGAATGATTCTCCCAAGGGCTTCAACAGCCATTGGTTGTCCAGCTTGACTATACCCTCATACTATATTAGTATGGGAGTAAACAAGTCTCTTGTGGTTGATTCTCTACAATTCAGCTGATACATGATGAGCTTCCTCATGAACTCCAGCAAACATAGTGGGTAAGTCTTCATGCAAAGGAGGTCCATTTACTAGCAAATCAAATTCTCTTCACAGTCTCCAGACTCTAGTCAAATACCAATCAGCTATGTCAAAGTGTTCTCATCTCACAAGACCATTTGAAATAAGTGTATGCAGCTCTAACACTCTGTTCCATACAACATAGCTGACCTCATTGTTCTCTTCTGTAGTGATGCAATCAAATCAATGAAGCTGCCCAGATTCACACCAATGTGGATCAAAGATGTTCATCAAGATTTCTTTAACTCTTCAAGTGACCAAATTGCTCATGGTCAAGGCTCATTTTTAAAGGTAAAGCAAGTCTCTTCTGCTCCTCTGAAGATGTGTCAATTAGCCACCCATTCCGCAATTTGGAAGGAGCAGTCAGTAAAGAGGCAGGTATATGAAAGATTTTAAAAGACTGATACCAAAGCCAGTGGTGGTTGTGGTAGAAATAAATGGCCACCTGGCCAGAGCACTAATAGACACTGGATCATTAGCAGATTTCATGTCTGCTAACTTGGCTGAGCAGCTGAATGTACCCAAGATAGAGCTGGTGAAGCTGCTGACAGTTCAACTAGCAGTCCAAGGATCTTGATCCAAGATGAACTATGGTACCAAGGTTACCTTGCAATACCAGGAAATCTGATGTGAGTGCTATTTCGACATTGCAAACCTTCAAAGCTATGATTTGATCTTGGGAACATTTTTCCTGTTCTAGCCCAAGGTGCTAGTTGGGCTCAATGACTCAAGAGTAATTGTGAAAAGCAAAGACCCTCTTCTAATAAGGGGTTCTCAAGTCCAAGTGCTTGAGTCTTAAGCAGCCAATGTCCTAAACAGTCGTATTGATGAAGCATAAAAGAGGCTATGGGAATTAGCCAGACCATTGTGTGCCAAAGCCAGCGAGACTGACTTGCATCTGATAAGAGCCATTTGTTGCGAATGTAACAGGTTACACCATTATTCCCATGAATCTATCTATTTTTCTCGATTTTACTTTTATTTATTCATCTAAGAAAAAGGCAGCTTCGGCGGTAAGGCCTAGTGAATAACATCCACTTAGTGGAGGGACACTTTTATCTTATCATATCAGATATGATTAGATCAAACACCAGTCAAAGCGACTTGGTCATTCATTTCCTTTCCCTGATCCAATCTGCGATCTGGATCTATCCCCATATAATTATAGTAGTCACACGGTAATCACCATTGACTTCTCTTCTTTATTTCATTACCACTCATGCTTTTCTTCCCTTCCATCACCATGCCTCATGCACATGCTATGCTTCCATTCCAGCACCGGTATTTAAACTCCGTTACCCTAGACCCTACATCAGTTGATCTAGTGTACACATGTATCCACCATATAAGCCCAGAGACTACACCGAGGATTTCCTCAGTCTAGTTCTCTTGGGAATTTCCCCCAAAGAGATCTACTTGAGCATCTCCTTTTCTTCTTTTAAGTCTTAGTTGGTTGTTGGTTTGCCTTGAGCTAGTCAGCTGTTACAGTTGTAACAGGTTACATCATCATTCCCACACTTCTATCTATTTTTCATTAATTTTACTTCTATTTTATCTTCTAAGAAAAAGGCAGCTTCAACGGTAAGGCCTACGAATCACAATGCTATACAGTGGACAATTATATCTTATCTTATCTGATTAGATTAAATCTGAACACCAATCAAAGTGACTTGGTCGTTCATTTTCTTTTCCCAATCCGATCTGAATTCTGGATCTATTCCCATATAGTTATAGTAGTCACATGGTAATGTCCGTTGACTTCTCTTCTTTATTTAATTACTGCTCATGCTTCTCTTCCATTTCATCACCATGCCTTATGCTTCCATTTCAGCACAGGTATTTAATCTCTGTTACCCTAGACCCTATATTGGTAGATCTAGTGTACACATGTACAATTACATCCATGCATATATAAGCCCAGAGGACTCAATGAGGATTTCCTCAGTCTAGTTCTCTTGGGAATTTCCCCCAAAGAGATCCACTCCGTTCTTTCCTAAGTCTTAGTTGGTTGTTTGGTTTGCCTTGAGCTAGTTAGCTCCTTAGTCAATTCACTAGAACTAGACTATTCTTTTTTCTCAACCCTTACTAGCAACCCCCACCGGAATGCAAAGTGCATATCCGGCGAAGAACCAGTAGTCAAGTCACAAGTGCTCACAGTCGAGGCGCTAGTGCCTATTTGTTTTCACAAGTCACTCTGTTCCTTCCCCACACCAGACTGTACACTGGGACAGGACAACCTTTGTCACCCTTTTGTAGCGAGTAGAGGACCGGCAGGTGTCCTCCCTACCACAGAGAGACTTAGGTTGGAACAGGAGCTGGTGGCCATAGAGAGACAGAGCCCAGTGCATGAAGAACCTGCCACAGATCCCTTTGAGCATTTTGCCAATGTGCTCAGCAAACCACTCTCACCAGAGCACTTCAATTTGCTAGAGGACTCCAACAGTGACTTCTTGTACCTGAAGAATGTGTACCAGATTCTCACCTTAGCTTACAGATTGGGCTACCAAGGCCCCTTATGCCCCGAGTTACCAGAACTCGACCAACAGTCAGAGATCGCCATTGGCTTATCGGAAGTCGATCCGAATGACAACTTCGGTGCAGAGCCGGACTTTTTGTCATAAGTACCAATCCCACCACAGCTTCTCCCTCCCTGCCAAATTACTCCAGACCTCATAGAGACTGGGGCCAGGATCTTTACAGGCAGATTAGTACCAAAACTCTCAACCATAGTGGTAAAGAGAGAAAGAGAGGAAACCCCGGAGTTAATAGAAGCTCCATGGAAGAAGAAGGCGAAGATTGTAAAGCGGACCATTTGCAGACTAAGGGGCGGAGAGCCTTTATCCAATGACGCTTACACAAGCAAAAGTCTTTGACCCAAGATCTCTTTACAATTACCGAAGAGATTTAGATAGATTACAATGACATCACTCCCCGCTTCTCTGGCTGCGGCTTTGACCAAAGTAGGACTTGGAGACAATTCCTGGGCTAATCTAGCCAGTGAATTATGTTTATACATGGAGAATCAGGAGAACCGAATCAAGACCACTCGGCTTCTCAACATCAATTTACAAAATCAAATCGTGCAGCTTGATGCACAACTCACTGCTATTCTCCCCTGCTGCTCAAAGTGCAGCATCCACCTCACAAGCCTTGACAAGCTCAGAGCCAAAACTGTCCAAGATATTTGCCGACCCAGGTACCTATGATGGTACCAAAGGGAAGAAATTTGAAGAGTGGTGGACACGTATCTGTGCTTGGCACAACATGAACATGACTGCCCTTTCTGGACAAAACAGCATCTGGGCCATGCTATCGCAAATGACCGGAGGAGAAGCAAGCGCGTTCGCATATGCTATGCTAAATAAAATGATCAAGGGAGAATATCACTCCACTTGGTCCGACTTCGCCAAGATGGTCGAAAGTCATTTCCACAGTGCCACCGAAAAGGATTGGAATTGTTACGATTTATCTGTTCATCTTGTTGTTCTATGTTCTTTCCCTACACTTTATTCCTTTCACCAGAACTCTCACGATTACCAGCTGTCTTGGCCCCGTTCGGTAATCTGTACTCACACTTTAAATGAATGTTCTCTAATGTTCTTTCACATTCCATGAGTTGTATTAATAACCGTTCCATGGTGTTCCATGATATTCTTCACTTATCAATCATTCTCAGGCCTTTGTATATAAAAACCTTTGTACTTCACCGGTCAAGATCTTCCCATCTTGACCTCCTTTTTTATCTTGAATTCCACACTTTGACTCCTTGAGTCCCTTGTTTCTCTAAGTCCTTGTTCTACTTTCGAGTGGATGCTCTTGAACCTCTGAACCCTCCATGACATCTTTGTCATTGTCTCTAGTTGTTCGCACATCTAGAATCCCCTTGATTTTAGCTGGAACAATCTGCTAAGACTGACGATTAACTAAAGTCGTCCCTTTTCACCTTCGACTACCTTCTGAAAGGCTATGGCTGTTCCTACCCGGACCATCCATAACAGGAATCGCAAAGTGCTCTGCTCCCTTAAGCAAGGAGATCAAACAATGGATATATTCATTATGAAATTTATGATGTATCAAACTCTTGCCGCTTACGAAGATGATTGAGTGATTGAGTGATTGAGCAAAACACTGATAGAAGCATCATAGAGCTTCTTATCACACAGAACAGCAGATACAACGATCTTGCCAAGTTCATCGCAGACCTGAAGAAGGCAGGATCGCATAAACAGCTGTTGAAATACATTGGCAAAGGAACAGCTGATTGGGTTGCTTGCCACCACAATCCCAACACAATGGACATTGATGTCACAAGAAGTGGCAACAATAAAGGAAAGAAGGCAGACATGACTTGTCACAACTGCCATGAAGCAGGTCACTTTGCCAAAGATTGCAAGAAGCCGAAGAAATCTTGCGGCGAATGTAAGTTCCTCGGCAAAGGACACCGTTCCTCGTGCTCAAAGCATGTTCCTGGGCTTACACTGTGTGCAGTTTTGTTGTCAGGTGGCCATCATGAGCTATTCAAGCTCAGTGAGAGATGTAGCTGCTTTTTGGGCAGCAATAGAAGTGGAGGCAGGGGTTCCAGCTGCAGTAGAGGGGCTAGTCTGATTGACCAGCTGAGAAAGGACATCCACATAGCATGGGAGTTCCAAAAGAACTATTATAATTTGTATTTTGTCAGACACACTGGCAGAGTATTTGACCTCGTTGAGCCACAAAAACTGAGAATTCAGCTTCGCAAAGGCTGGTGCTGGGTGGGAGGTGTCTGGAATGGTGATGTTCATCATCACCTTGAATTCTGCAAAAATAATAACAATGGTGGGTTTGCTGTATGTGTCATTCAGCATGTTCCAGAGCAAAGTGGAAGTTACAATGAAGTTGAATCAGCAGGCAATGTGAGACTCAATTTTGAGTCTCATGGAGCCAAGAGTCTTATCATTGTGGTCCTCTCAAGCTTCAATTGCTTCTGTGTGATCTGTTATGAGGTTGCCAGTAATGGTATCATAGATGTGGTCTGGTTTGGTGTGAGTGAGGACAGATCAGAGGCTGAGAGAACAGAGGTAAGCCTCCATCTTAGAAGCCCAGTGATGGTAGTTGGTACCATTGAGATGAGGGATATTCTTAAACGAGGAAGAGGAAGACATTGTTGAGATTTCTGGACATGATCATCATCAGTACTAGCCATAAATTGTAGAGAAAAATGGAGGTGTGAATCACACATTGCTGAACAAAAGTTCAGAGCCCAAGACATAGTCTCCTCTTGAAAAGAGGATGCATTTTTAACACTGAGAGCACATATAGCACATCTGCAGTGGATTGGTGCTGAAAGTGCACTGATGATGCAGAACATTCTATCGAGCCAAGTGTGCTGAAAGCACAGCGAGGCAGATTATCCAGGCAGTTTGAAGTGCATATGATTGTGACCTCAAAACCCTGAGTCGGTAGCTACCCCCTTGCTGCTTGATCGTCCCATATCCTGGGCAGGCCTTGCTACATTCCAGGTGCTTCCCAGAAGCCCTAGTATGGCACGTGCATGAGGTACCCTCGTGTAGCCATAGTGGGGTGCCTGTAATGTTGTTCTTACATGGGGCACAGGTGTAAATACAAACCTCAAAACCTCTTCTTTTCCACTTTGTTCCTCTAGGGCTCATAACCTGTAGAAGCCACATATAGTGGGCAGGAATACTGCTACTTAACTCACATACCTGGATAGGTGCTAGACATACCTAAAATGTAGCGGATCAAGTGAAAGAATCAATTAGAACTCAGCTCTGCTCAGTTTGTACCTAACTACATTCAGTGTGTGAACTAGTTACTAGATATAGTTATCTACTGTTCAACAGAATGTTCATATGCCACAGCAGTATTCCGGTGGTGGTGAATGGAGTGACAGGGTGTGATGAGAACAGCTTCATCCTAATAGCTGATTAAACTCTGTTGCCACCTAGCTTGTTCTGAAATGGCTCCAAAGGCTAATCTAAGCATGGGCAAACCAAACCAACAAACTGAAGACTAGATAGATCAAGGGAGACTAGCCTTTGAGAGAGGAGAACTGAGTGGGACTCTTTGAAGGAAGTATTCAAAAGAACTAGATTGGGAATCCAATGCTAGGCTCTTGGGGTTTATATATTCAAACTAAATGAAATACGTAAGGAGGATCCAGATCTACTAGATCTGAATCTAAGGGTGGTAATTAAATACACCAGAATAAAGCATGGATGTAACCTGTGCATGAAATGGAAGAGAAGCATATATAGCCTTCGAGGCTGTGAGAAGGAGATTAAATACATGCACATCAAGTGCATTGATGGAATGGAAGCTAGGCATGAGAAGTAGCCATGTGTGATATAATAGAAAAAAGAGAAACATAGCCATATGCATAGCCTTGAGATCAGATTGCAGATCAGATCTAGGGAAAGATATGTGAATGATAAGTTATCATATGGGGATAGATCTCATCCAAGATCTAATCAGAAGATAAGATAAGATAAAGGAAAATGATCAGGATTGTCAAGATCACTGATATAAGCCATAGAAGAGATTGATCTCTTGATAAGTAATGTATGAATAGATAAAGGTGAAAGATAAGGTAAAGTGTTTCTTGTATAGGAATTGAGCACTGGGCCTTACAGAGTTAACTGCCCTTTTCTAAGAAGATAAGATAAAAGCATCTGAAAGAAAGACATAAAAGTCTGTACAGATACAAGCTCATATTGAAACATTCTTGATTGTTTATATCTGGTGAGTGGCTGCAAGCTTGGCATGGTCTTCCATTGTTAGAGTGGAGACTGAAGCAATCAATCCTGGCTGACAGCTGGTAACACATATGCCCCCCCACATGCTCACTTCAAACACAACCACTCTACCCAACTATGTATTTGGCAATCTTGATATTTGCACACAATTGCTCCTCCACATAATCAAATTGATCCATAGCCTCCTGACAACACTCCTTGACATTCTTTCTAGCATCAATACCTCACCTGTCGTGTATCATATATCTGCACTATCTGGCCACCAGTGGGTTTTAGAACTTATGCATGGTTATCCAGATTGCATCAAATTGGAGCTTGGGCTTCACATAGACATTTTTTTTAAAGCTAATCACTGAACTGCACTCAATAGGACTTGCAGATACCAGGAATGTCACTTTTGAAGAACAAGTTGACATTTTACTATACATGTGTATTACAGACCTCACAACTTGTCATGTTGGGGAGTGATTTCAATGTTCCAATGATACAATCACATGGTAAGCTATTCAACACTTTGTTTACAGTCAATCTAACCTTTTACAGTTACTTCAAGAAAATATTATATGACTTTGCTGGCCCACCCTTCTATACCAAGTTCATCCAATTCCTGACTGGGGAGACCATCCCTCCAAAGATTCAATGCAACCCAAAATTCTTTCCTTATTTTTGTAACACAATCAGCACAATTGATGGAAGTCATATCCTGGTTGCACCCCCAGCACATATATGTGGAAAGTACCATAATCATAAACACTTTCTTTTGCAGAATACTTTATTCATTTGTGATTTCAATCTAAAGTTCACATATTCACTTATGGGATGGGAGGGGTCATCAACAGATGCACACATATATGATGATGCAATATCAACCAATTTGCAGATCCCTGGGTAAATACTTGCTGGCTGATGCTGGCTACCCACTATGACCACAACTTCTGGTCCTGTATTGTGGCATTCATTACCATCTTGCTGAGTGGTCTTGAGCAAGCATAAGGTAGTACTAGATTTTTATTCATATTTTTCAATGGCTGATTGTATTTTCTCTGGCCAAAGAACAAAGAAGAACTTTTTAACCTTTGTCATGCATTAGCCTGCAATGTCATCAAATGAATATTTGATGTTCTGAAGTGTTACTACCAGATCCTTCTCCTTCCTGTTGAATACAATCTTGAAGTTCAAGCTCGGATATCTGCCATCCTTGCAGCACTATACAACTTTATCTGCATTCATGGTCTGCTTGAACATGACCATGATGATACATCCAATGAAGAAGATGGAGATTGTTATGATCGACCCGGATAGGGATGATCATAGACTCAATAACAAAGTTGAAGACAAAGGAACTAGAGTTATACACCTAAAAGGGTTTCTTTTAGTGTACACATATACTAATCCGCTGATGTGCAGAGACTTGAGAACACTTGAGAGTTACAAGTGTTAGATACTAGCTCGAAGGCAAGCTCGAGGACGAGAAGGTCAAAGTGGAAGACGAAGGTCGAAAGATAACAGTCGTATTCAGTGTCCACTCGGAAGTAGGATGGGGACTTAAAGAGGGGAGTGGAAGATATGAGGATTCCAAGTGGAGTACAACAAGTACACTTGGGGCTTAGTATGGGAAGTGGGAAGTCATAGGAAGAATTGAGTAAGACTAAGCTAAGGAATCGGAGAGGGAGAGGCAAGGGTTTATATAGATTAAGGTAAGCACTGCCACTGGGGCAGAGGGGAATGATGGGTCGAGGGCATAGGGCTGAGGGTAAAGACAAGTATGGTAACGAGACTCAATGGATAGAGATCAGGATCGAGAGAGCACGGAGATGAAAGACTAAAGGGAAAGGCTTACATGGGTGAAGGGGAAGTTAGAAGAGAACCATGTATAGCCTGTGGGTAAAGGGCGAAAGGGATGACATGGCTAGGGTGATGTGGCCAAAGGGGTGATGCGGTCAGGGGATGACGTGGCCAAGGGGTGACACAGCTGGAGGATGACATGGCTGGAGGATGACACGTCTAGAGAATGACGTGGCCATGAGACAATGGAGGAGTTGTCGAGGTAGTCAAAGGGGGTCATCGGGGATGGTCAAGGAGCTTGTGGGGGAGGGAGGGGACAATGGAAGGGGAAAAGATGGGGGGGTACCAACAAATTGTAACAGAGATGATACACTACTCATGGATTGCACTGCAAATGCTGTAGATCATGCTACAGAGGTTGGCACACGCAGTGGGGCAAGTGCTATGCAGGATTACATTGTGCAACATGTGGAATGATTATCAAGCACTGTTGGCTAATCAGTTGGCCAATTGTGACTTGAGGGGGCTGGATGACAAGAATGAGGACAACTTTGATCTTGATAGTGATTAGTATAGTTGCTCATTACTCAGTACTCGATTCTAAACACAATCCATGTCATACAAAATCATATGTACATATTGCACAGCATCATAAAATATGATAGCAGGTGGTACAACATTGCACATAGGCTACCATCTATACTGTGCCACTTGGACCTTGGTTGGTATGAAGCTTGTCATGATACAAATCAGCAGCATAGTGGAGGTGTGCAGTATTGTTAGTAGGCAAATGCATGGGTATCAGATATCCACTGTGGGTCATGGGTGTGGGTACCTTGTGGGTATGGGTGTGGGTCTAACCTTCTGATACCCACACCCATACCCACACCCACCATGGTGGATATGGTGGGTATCTCATGGGTATGAGAAGGCTGCCAAATTTCATATTGTGGGTACTTATGGGTATTCAAGAGTTGCCAAAGTTCAGTGTACAATCAAGTGTAGAGTCCTTTGTGACTAATATAAAAACCCTTAATCCTAATCCTTTAATGTATTTTGATCCTAAACCTAATGATCTCTGGATTCTCAACCTAATCTTCTAAATCTTTTAGTCCCAGCCCTGTGGAACCTCCTAAATTTGATCTTAATCTTCTAATTTGAATGCTGATCTTCTGTAATGTTGATCATTTCCTAGTTTAACTTCCTAGTGCCAACTGTGATTTCCTAACATCAATCATAAATTTATAACCTCCTAATCAATCTCTAACTAGGATTAGAAGATAATAATTAGAATTAGCATTAGTGTTAGGATATTAGACTCAGCAGAAGTTAATACTCAAAGATTAGGATTGGCATGATTGGCAAAAAAATGAGCTAATTTTTCTTGTTTTGCAACTCTTAAAAATTGTGCTTACATGTGCAGGTACATGTGGGTACATGTGGGTATGATACCCACAGTCATGAGTATGGGTATCTGGTGGGTATGGATGTGGGTACAACCTCAGATACCCCAGGGTATACCCATGCACTTGCCTAAGTGTATTTGTTATACCGTCACTTGGAATCCATACATTTCTTGCTCCTCTCTCTAAGTCCCCATCCTACTTCTGAGTGGATGCTGAGTACAATCATTGTTTCCCAACTCTCATTCTCCAACATTACCTAACTTGCTCTCGACCTCATTCTCGACACTTGGGATCCCCAAGTACTTTCAGTCCACATTAAATGTCCAGTTTAGCATATGTGTACACTAGAAAACCCCTACATGTATCTCATTGACCAACTCGCTCTTGACCTAGTTCTCAACACTTGGAATCCCCAAGTGTTTCTAGCCTACATTAGGTACTTGGTCTCATTGACCAACTCATCCTCAACCTTGTTATCAAGTCTACACTCGTTCCTACCCGGGTCGACCATAACAGAGATCGTCAACAATGATGAAGAGATCAAAGCAAGATACAAGAGATGATATCAGCAATTGATCTCAGGGAAGCATTAAGCCCAGGTGGTGTGGATTAAAGTTAGAGATGCAACATAAGAGAAGCATGCTACTTATAGTAGTAGTGGAGTCTGAACTGTCAGAGCTCTAAAGTACTCTAGGGTAGGCATAAATGTGTACATGATGAACCACATGAGGAGGATGTGATGCATATCTGGTATGGGATAAATAAAGAACCAATCAGAAACAGAGGGAGAAATTAGAACAGGAAAGATAGGAATAGAGAGGTGCTGCATAAAGAGAGCAGTGCTGAGGAGAAATTGTCCATCAGGTTGAAACAGAAAGGATGAAATGTGTGATGATTTGTTGGTGCCCCCTATCCTTTTTCCTTGATCTCCTAGGTTTACCTGGCGATGCTACCCCTCACTCACTCACCCACATCCCTAAAACCCCCATAGACTCTTCGCTTCCGATCTAGAAGACCCGGAACATTCCATTTCCGACCTGGAACCTGGAAAAGCCCTTCCGCACATGGAAATTGTGACTCTTATGCATGACTCAAACCTAGTGTCCATGATCCCAGAATTCTCCCTTCCCCCTTGCCTCCCCAGGGCTATGCATGGTTCCCCTCTGATTTCCCCTTTGCCCATGTAAGCCTAGACCTTTCCCCTTTGCCCTCTTGCTCTCTTTGATCCTTTGATGTGATCCTTTGATCCCTCAACCCTTATACTGTATTACTATACTTATCCTCGCCCTCTGACCTGCACCCTCAACCCACCATTCCCCTTACCCCACTAGCTGCACTACCTTAGTCTATATAAACCCCTTCCCCTTCTCTCTGATTCCCCAGCTTAGTTTTACTTGATTCTCCCCTATGATCCCCCCCTCTCAGTACTATGCCCCAAGTGTACTTGTTGTACTAATACTTGGAATCTACATATCCTCTGCTTCTCTCTCTAAGTCCCCGTCCTACTTCTGAGTGGATGCTAAACGCAATCTTCAACCTCTGATCTTTGCCTTCCTTTGACCTCATCTTCAACACTTGGAATCCCCAAGTCCTCTCAGTCAATGTCCGACATTTGATCAAGTATGTTCCCATACTAGGAAGTCCCTATGTGCCTTCACCTCAACCCCCTTGAAACTCTTATCAAGTCTACACTCACCCCTATCCAGGTCGATTGTAACAAAATGTGCAAGGAGCTATCTATGCTCAAGGCAAACACAAAACCAAACAAAGACTTAGAGGAGAATAGAGTGGATCTCAATGGAGGAAATATTCAAGAGAACTAGACTAAGGGATTTCTCGTTGTAGCCTCTGGGTCTTATATATGCATAGGGCTATGTGTACATGTGTACGCTAGATCTACTGATGTAGGGTCTAGGATAACAGAGATTAAATAGGCTGTGTGAGAATGAAAGCATAATGTGTGCATGCAGCATGGTGATGTGGAATGGAAGAGAAGCATAGCAGAAATTAATAACGGAAGAGAAGTCAACAGGAATTACCATGTGACTGAATATAACTATAAGGGGATAGATCTGATCATAGATCGAATTGGGAAGGAAAAAGGAATCACCAAGTCATTTAGACTGTGGTGGATCTAATTGTAATCTGATAAGATAAGATAAAAGTGTCCTCCCATATAGGATTAGTGATTCACTAGGCCTGACCATTGAAGCTGCCTTTTTCTTAGAAGAATAAAGAAAGCAAAATTGGGAAAAAATAGATAGACTCATGGGAAAGTTGATGTAACCTATTACAACCATAACAAAGGAGTGGATTATATAGGATGTCCCCTAGGTGATACAGAGATATGGAAGGGAAGATGGCCACATGGAAGGAGATGGCAATGTGAACATTAGGGCAGGGAGCTGTCCTGCATGGGAAGATATTCCAAAGGTGGGCATACTCCTCAGTGGTCTAAGTCTGAGCCATGGCTGTGGGAGATCTAGAATGGGCATCTGTTCCTCATGGGAGGATATGCCTATAGTGGGCATGGTCCTGCAATGGGGTGTGGTTCCTCAGTGTGTCTGGTATAGTGGATGGGGAAAAGGTGGCAACCTTGAGGGTGGAGTGGGGTAGGAGAAATGACGGGATGGGCACCCAGCAGAGCAGTGGGTGTCAGCCAGCGACATTAGGAAATGGAGATATCCAGAAGGGTTCTGTGGAGGGAGAGGGGCACTGGTGGGTGCAGGGGATAATCTTAAGGAGAAAAAGGTAGGCCCCCTGTAGACCCACTTGTAACATCAACATGAAAATGGACTTTAGCTATAATTTGTGTCAGGGCTGGCTAAAGACCTGGAAAATGAGAAAACCTATGTGGCCCCACTTGTATTTAATACTCTTGATATCTTTGAGCTTACCACTGACTAGAAGGGGTCTGAGATATGTGACTGCTGCATTGAATGTCACATCCTTGAACATTACACAGTCTCTACATTCAAAATAATGCATATGAAGAAAATTGACTAATGCATCCACTTCTTTATTGGTCCACTTTATTTTGCCTGTTGACTGCGGTATATCTATAGAGATCATCTTGATTGCTTGATCAATCAAGGGGATGAGAGATATGATTTATGAATCTAATGTTCATCAAAGACATAAAGAGAGAAATCAGTATAATACTGGATCATCTGGGAGCATGTACTGATATAGAATAGGTTTGCAAAGTTTAATATCTGCTCAAACAACAGAAGACCATGCCAGGCTTGCAGCCACTCATCAAATATAAACAATCAAGAATGTTTCAATGTGAGCTCATATCCGTACAGACTCTAAGAGAGAGAGAAACATAAGGATGAGAAAAATGAAAATTATCCTAGATTTGCAATAATCCTAGTACATAGCACTTGCTTATGTTAGCCTGTAGCATGTTCCACATCTGCTGAGTTCCCCTTTGCTACCACTGACTTCTCCAAGTGCATCACTAACTTGTGTGACTTCCTTAACTTCCCTCTATTAATCACAGCTTGTATATCTGGTTATAAAACTGATTGTATTGTTGAGTTATGTATGCACTTCTTAGTGAAAATGCTCACTAGCAATCTATCAACTGTCTGACAAAGGTAAACAAGGCCCCTACCAAGTGTTCTGCCATATATCTAGTATCATACTTGAGGCAAATCAGACTACACATTGTGCAATGGAGAAGGCCCCAGAGTTGTCTAGAATACAATGCTACTCTTAACACTGAATATTATTCTCAAGAGTACAATAGGAGCAATGGTTGAAATTTGGAGTTGGATGTGAATAATTTGACAAATTGTTTTGGCAAATTGGACTGTGATCTGACCAGTTCAATTCCCTGGAGGTGTTGCAGACACCCCAAGTGACAGGTATTATTAGATCTATTTGGCAGCATATGGGTGGGACAGAGCTGCCAATTTTGGCATATTATGTAACAATGCCATGAGTATTGAAAAATTTCAACCAAAACTGCATGCGAGTTGACAGTATGTAATGTCTAAAAGATCAGGAGATAGGCAAACTATCTATTCCTGTTTGCTCTCCCATCTGCAGGAGGTGCTTGCTGCCACAGTCACTGGTTTTATTGTTCAGGACGGATGACTAGTCTGTGAAATCTTTCAAAAACCTAGGTAAGCATACATTTCCTCTTTTTTTCTAGGCCTTGGTTGACATTCTAAGGATGAGAGCTCAAGTGGAGCTGGACCAAATTATCTTTCTAATTGATCAATCAGAATATGTTTCCTTAGAAATGACCAATCTCCACCACACCACCACTTTAATTGTTGCAGCATTCCTGAATCCAGATGCATTGTCTGATTGGTCCTTGTATCATCATTCTTACATCATTCATTTAACCCAGTGTTTCTCCCATGGGATGCTAACTGTTTTGCCAAGGCAAATGACCAAGCTTGGTCTCAGTCTTTTACTGCAATTAAGCTAGGTAGAATTTCACAACCTGCAACTTTGATAGACATGCACAGGAAGATACTTGTGTGGTATCTGCCTGATATGTTTTTACCCCACAGGATGGTATGTTTCAACTAATCATACACTCTAGATTACTGAATGCCTATTCAATTCTGACCTGATTATCTAGAAGCTATTAAATGCCTATATGGGCACCTTCAGGAGGATCTTGTGTCAGGATTACTGCTGAGCACATGATCTAGACTCACTTCATTTTCTTCATTTTCTTCTTGACCTCCCGGTAGCCACTGCTATATATCCTCTCCTGCTCCCTTGATCCTCCCACTTACTCCTTCTACCCCCTCATTCACATTCTCATTATGATTGAATCCTCTTTGGAATCCCTTTTTACCACCATCACTCAGATACACCATGCTCTCATCCAAACCAAGCTACAACACTTGCACTCTAACCTTGACATACCTGCTCATTCCATGCAGCATCCTTGCTTCTGCAAGATTCCCCACTGATTCTACCACAAAACCTAGGCCACATCATCCCTCCAAGGCCATGTCATCATTCCCCCACTGCATTATCCCTCACCTGCTGTGTCATCACCTCACCTCCTACATGAAGCCTTCTCTTGGATCTCTCCATCTCTTCTCACCTTCCATTCCTATGCTTCTCATTCTCATGTCCTTTTAATCACTGTGTCTTCTTTTCTTTCCTTCTCTTTGGTTACCCTACTCTTAGCCATATGTACCTTGGTCTGTGCATAGCCATGACACCTATTTAGTCTCCCCTCTCGCTTACCTTGTCTCCCATCTTGACCTACCTTTATCTATTTGGTTGTAACCCCATGGACCTCACTTGTCTTTGCTAGTTCTTTATTGAATCTATACATCTTCATTGTTTTGCTTGCCTGAGGTCTTGGCTGTCTAACCATGGACTCTCTTTGTCTCAGTCTTGATTCCCCCTTCATAGCCATTTGGTCACCTTTATGCTTGAGTCACAGATAGATGGATGACCTTGAAGATCTATGCTTAGTCCTATCTGGGTTGAGTGTAACACCTTGAGCAATTAGCCCAAATCAGGAAAGTTGTGGCACTCAGATGAATTCATCATGCTAGACTCAGAGGGGGTATTGGAAGCAGAATATATGTCCATCTCTATCAAAACCTTCACGATTGGGTGAACAGTGAGTATTATACAACAATAGCTGTGATTTTAATGGCAAGTACAGATATAGATAAGTAATCACAGGATCCCATAGTACTGTCAAGTATCCTGAAAATTTCAGGTGTTCAAACCTAGCTGCAGTCAGTGGAGCCTGCAAAACAGCTCCTCAATGCAGTGGTCAGATTGTCCATTGGGAGTTTTGGATGGCCACCTCCACTACTGCTGGGAAGTGTAGGGAGCAATTAGGGTTTGAGCTGACAATGTGGCCAATGGCATTCACAGGTTTGGACATCATTGTCAATCGCTTGACGCTACCTCATTGCAACAAGGGCAGTGCCCCTGCATTCTATGACATGCTGCTTAGCCTCAATAGCCATGTGGAGCTCACCTTGAATAACAATAGTGCCAACTTTCATTACTCCCCAGGGTCAGTTACCTTGCTAACAGGGCAGGTTCCAAAACACCAGGTAAAGGAGTGGGAAAAGGGTGAGAGGGTTGCTCTCGCTCACTACTTTAAGGACAGGGTACTCCATAGATTCAATATTCCAAGGCCCTTAATGCTGACATAATTAAATTGGTGGGCTTTTCACTATTTATCCTTATAGCTTTTTGCCCACTTCTAATCTAATTGCATAATATTTATGGTATTTCTTTTATTTTTGCTGTTGACTTTCCTAGTTGCATCCAAAAGTCCTAGCACCACTGGGTATTGTATATCAAAAGAGTAAGCCTATGTTGAAAAGGAAGGTGCTATGCAAAAACGATGTCCTGTTCTCTCAAATCAAAGAGGGTCAAATTTATGGTGCATAGATCCAGGACTTCGAGCCATGTATCCACCTCATAACAAATGGTCATATATATTATGGCTGTAACAAGGTTATGTCAATTCTTATCCACATTTATATATTTTCCCCAATTTTACTTTATTTATGCTTCTAAGAAAAAGGCAGCTTTGGTAGTAAGGCCTAGCGAATTACAACTCTATACAGAGGAAACTTTTATCTTATCTTATCAGATTAGATTACTCCCACAGAAATCTCTGAATCATCTGCTATGACTCACACCACAGTCTAAATGACTTGGTACATCACCAAATCCCCAAAAATCACCTAGTATATAACAGAATTCCACAGAATTTCCACTTTGCCCACAGTATCTCACAGTAGACAAGAAAGCCCAGAACATTCCAATCTCACAGAACAGTATGCTCAGATTCCCACAGTCCTTCCACAGTTACTACAGATACTACAGAGCCACAGAGCCACAGAGCCACAGAACTACAGAGCCATAGAGCCATAGCTACTTTATTTTACTGGTTTACTACACTTTTGCTGCACTTTTAGTACACTTTTTTTGGTACACTTGTTTACTATACTTAGTATACTTTTATATTACACTTTTACTACACTTTGTAAAATAGAAAAAAAAAATATAGTGATGTAGTGAAAGCATAGCAAAAGTGTAGCAAAAAAATGTACAAAAAAGTGCACAAAGTGTAGCCAAAGTGTAGTTAAAAGACTTTGCAAAATTTCTGCTATGTTTGTTTTCCCACATGTCAGCTGTATTTTCCAAAAGAGGGTTGTTTGTGCTTGTTTGATAATTAAACATATATAAACCATTCATATCCTAAAATTTTCTCACACCTTTTCTTTCTTCAACCATTATCATCTCATTTTTTCAACACTTTTCATTACACTTTTTCAACACTTTTTATCCTACAGTTTTTCCTTGACATATATGCTACCTTTGGATACATAGTCTGCATACCTGGTCACTGTTCAACCTCTGGGCAATTCTGAAAGAGAACTTTCAATGAAACACTCCATGCTTAAATTGAGCTAGAAGTCTATGCTCCATTTGTGAGTCAACCTCTGATTTTGATGACTTATGTATTCCTGATTCTTTATGTCCTTCCCTAGGTTTCCAAGGTCTGAAAATTAGTTCCAGATTTGCTCTTTGTTAACACTCATGTTTGAAGTGACATGAAAAATGGGTTCGGTTTCACTATCAAATCTGATGTTAGCATCTATTCAGAACCACCAAAGGGTCACAAGAGTCCCACAAATTGTGATATTGCTACCCTCAAAATGCATATTGAATTCAAGTGGCATTACTGTGAAGACCCATTCATCGTACCTGGACCTTCAAATTGTTGTAAGGAGATTCATTTCATATGCAACTCTGACAATGCCAGAGACACACTAGGCCAGATCTTGGTCTATGCTGCAGCACAACTATTGGTGCAATATAACATGCATGTTACAGGCTAGCATAAGCAAGTGCCATGCACTAGGATTACAGCGTAATCAAGGACAATTTTCATTTTTTATCATTCTTATGCTTCACCTTTCTTATCTATCTCTTTCAGACACTTTTATCTTATTCTTCTTAGAAAAAGGGCAGTTAACTCTGTAAGGCCCAGCACTTATAACCATACAAGGGATGCTATCAATTATCTTTTCCCCTTATCTAATCATACCTTAGACCCATGGAGCATTATCAAACTCCACTATGGCTCATATCAATGATCTAGACGATCTTGATCTTTTATCTCTGTTATCTTATCTAATCTTTTAGACTTAGTCATTTTCCTTTTTATAGATCTTAGATCAGATCTTTATGCTTCTGTTCCTAGATCAGATCTGTGATCTGATCACTAAAGCTATGTACTTTCTTCTCTTTCACATTACTATGCTTCCTT